>JARACY010004527.1:0-26423 GCA_029255725.1 Scrobipalpa atriplicella | reverse complement strand
TAGAGATAAAGGCGTGATTTTATGTAAGTATGTATGTATATTCTATACTGGGAAATGCGACCGAAACATTACAGTAACTTCGCCTTAATTGCTTACCTGCGCTTCCAAGTGAATATTACCGAGCTTAATTCACTTTATCCTGGTCTATAGGTAAGGCATATGCATCGTAAAGTTCGTAGCGTTCGTAGCTGGTTTCGTAGCCAGTCCTGCCTCGACCGGCTACGAGGCCGCACGTCGCGGTGCTACGCGAGCCGCGGTAAAGTTCTACGATCGTGCTACGATGAGAGTGAACTTTGTTGGGTGAATTGTTTAATAAATAATGATGTTAGGAAAACTCCTGTTCTACATACACTTCGGACTTGTCTTCCATGTAGTGATTTGCTTTAAGGATACTATTGGTAAGTGATTATTAGTGTTTTTTTAACTAGTATATTTTTGAAATTCGTGTCTTTTTCATATTTTGACCGACATGTATTTATTGTTCCACACTAAACCAGTGGTAGGTACCAAAAAGAAAATCCTGTCAACTTTTCGAAACGAAAAAACAATTAACTAATTTTTGGTAATAATTTATCGTAATTAGATTTTTGTTATGAACGGGATTATTACCACGATTATGTTTATTGTTACCTCGATATTTCGGAGTTGTTTCAAACTCCATGGTCACGAGTAGACTGGCGATGCGAATGTTGACGTCTTCTAAGGGAAACCATATCGGTCTACCCTCTTTCGGACGCGACGACTGCGTTCACTTTGACTTCTACCATTGTCACTCACTAGTTTCTCACGACACACTACACTCACGGTATCTACTCGCGATTTCGACCTCGAATCATTTTTGCGGTTGTAAACGTTTAACACTGGATTCCACGCACCGGACAGTTTAAAACCATCTTCACGATTAAAGTTATTGTATTTCGTGATCTCGATTGCTTCTCGCACTAAACGCGGTATATAGTGGCGTTCCGTCGACAGTACTTGGGGGTTATGTAATTCAATCCAGTGGTTCGTTTCGGTTTGATTAAGGTGTTCAGCAATGGCCGACGTCCGGGTATCATTGTTTTTCACAGCTCGAATGTGTTCCTTCATGCGGTCGACAATGGTTCGCTTGGTCTGACCGATGTACGAGCTCCCACAGCTGCAATTAACTTTGTAGACGCCCGGAGTTTGAAAAGGCAGCTGGTCTTTAGGTGAACGAAGCAGTTTTGCTATCTTGGTGAAGGGAGTAAATACAGTTTTAATGGAGAACTTCCCCAATAACCTGCCTATTTATCTGTTACCCCTTTCACGTAAGGCAAAAACGCTGGTTGTCGTTGCACTTCTGCTGCCCTCGCCTTCGGTGTGCGTTTGTTGGTGGAACCTTCACCCTGTATCCATTTCTCTGTAGGACCGTTTTGATATGATCTAGCTCATGCGATAGATGGTTTGCATCACATAGATCATGCGCTCTGTCGGTGAGCGATCTCACTACGGAATCTAGATGACGTGGGTGGTGATGTGACGTAGCGTGTAAGTACTTGTCTGTATGAGTTGCTTTTCTGTAGACAGAGTGACCTAAAGTACTATCCTCTTTGACCATAACCAACACATCCAAGAATGCAAGTTTCCGTTGATCTTCAAACTCGCATGTGAATTTCAATTTAGGGTGGATGTTATTCAAAAATTCCAAGTACTCCTTTAACTGTGCCTCGTTTCCTTTAATTATACAAAAAACATCATCTACATACCTTTTCCACAGTTTAATAGTTGATGGAGCCGACAGAATCGCGCTATTCTCTACGTGTTCCATCCAAATGTTAGCTACAATTGGAGCAACAGTGGTAATAATCCCGTTCATAACAAAAATCTAATTGCAGTGAACAACCGCGAAAGTCTAAAAACTTATAATTTATCGTAAGTACAAAGTTTTTAAATCGACTTCGAAACATCTTATAATACTATGGCTCGTATTAATAAAACAATCAAAAGCTGAGAGATAAGTATTAAGTATACCTTTTTAGTAAAGATTCGACAGGAAATTTTGTACTAAAATTACATTTCTGACACGATCCGATCACAAACAAGCTCTCAATCTTGAGAGCTTATTATTTATACGGGCCTAAAGAAACTAACTAAATATAAAAATCTACTCATACTATTATTCTTAGAGAGGTTAAAGAACATTTTATTTACATAATTTTTGGTTTACTATCCGAGGACATGTTATCGGAACCAGATTAGGCTTAAGTAATTTTGTCTGGAGCGAACCAAATTTGCCTACAATGCCTACTTTGCCTACAATACGGTGAATTAACCAACGATAAAGCTATCTCCCTCTGCGTGTCTAAAGGATATAAAGTAAACGCGAACGTACAAACTGAATCGGAAAATCCGCTAATTAGACAAATAAATTTTAAGTGAAACAACTTTGTGAAGTTATGGGGCAAACCTAGAATTAGACGTACTGAATGAAGTTATTTGCAAGGTGATTTGTCTTTTTCTGCATTAAGGTCTTCGCACAATACCACAATACAAAATAGTCTTCATTACACAGCAAAAAAATAACATCCTAGTGGTCCACCCCAGGCAATGGCAACACAGGCTTTCCTGTGAATAAGTCCGGCTGAATGATCCCAACAAAGCGGTGGTAGGCTCCGCAAGGGGCAGCCTGGCTCGCGACCACCCTCTCACCAGAGTCCGGCGCCAAACAGCTTGCTGTGTTCCGTCGGTGCCTGAGACTTAACAGGCGTCTTCTGGGTTAGCTCACTCCATCGTCGACTCTGTCACGGTCATCGCTGACCTTTTTGTCGAGAGTCAAGAGCTAACCCATGGAATATGAGTAAAATAATGAGTATAATAAAGGTGGCCTTATTTCCATGGTAGCAATTTCTACCAGTTAACTTTTAGGTAAAGAAAATCAAATGTGGAAATATAAAGTTATAGTTGAGTTAGGAGTAAAATAAGTGTCGTGAACGCTGCAGGAGTAAGTATTGTTCCCGGAAATTAACTTGACATAAAATGGCATAGTTTGCGAAACGAACGTTTAAGTATTGCACGCACACTTATGCATTTTAGATGGATTCCCTTTCTCCCACTACCTCAAGAAGTCTGCCGGTAACAATATGCCTCATATCTACAGGCACGCAGTCATAGTCGTGATCAAACCTAAATAATATTTATTATTTTTTGACATAGAGGTTACACATTTAACTTTCTTAGGTAGATACCTATATTTTAAATCATTTTAATATATATTTTCAAAGCGTTTTTATTTACTAAATCCGCTGAAAATTTTAAGGAAGTAATAGGATAAGAAAGATAGTAGCGACATAAACTTTGATTTATTGCAGAAAAAAAAAAAGAATTCCGAGATAAGGCTGCGCGGAGAAGAAAGCTTTTTAAGACATCATAAAAACTGCCCGAAGGCAATAAATAAATGTTCAGAAAATATGTCTGCATTTTAGCTTTAGTTCAAAACTTGTTTTCTTTGTTTATACTGAGAGGTGGAAATAACGTAAAGCGTTTTGATTGGTTGATTGAAAAGATATAACTTTCTAACATCGCGATTATTTACACTCATTTTACTTTCTATTCGCGATAACTTTTGTTGGTAAATCGTAGGAATTTCCCTGGTTCCCGACGTTTCAACAATGTTTCAATTGTCGTGGTCGCGGGTCGACTGACCGGAATCCAGGTAAATTCCTATGATTTACCACCAAATTTTATCGCGAATAGACCCGGATAATGGATAAACAAAATTTCGAAATCAAAATTTTGATTCATACAAATATTTAATATTTTAGATCAGCAATACGAACACGAGGTTGCTTTGTGTGACTTTTGATGACGACACGCAAAAATAAAAACGCTTTGAAAATATATATTAAAATGATTTAAAATATAGGTATCTACCTAAGAAAGTTAAATGTGTAACCTCTATGTCAAAAAATAATAAATATTATTTAGGTTTGATCACGACTATGACTGCGTGCCTGTAGATATGAGGCATATTGTTACCGGCAGACTTCTTGAGGTAGTGGGAGAAAGGGAATCCATCTAAATGCATAAGTGTGCGTGCAATACTTAAACGTTCGTTTCGCAAACTATGCCATTTTATGTCAAGTTAATTTCCGGGAACAATACTTACTCCTGCAGCGTTCACGACACTTATTTTACTCCTAACTCAACTATAACTTTATATTTCCACATTTGATTTTCTTTACCTAAAAGTTAACTGGTAGAAATTGCTACCATGGAAATAAGGCCACCTTTATTATACTCATTATTTTACTCATATTCCATGGGTTAGCTCTTGACTCTCGACAAAAAGGTCAGCGATGACCGTGACAGAGTCGACGATGGAGTGAGCTAACCCAGAAGACGCCTGTTAAGTCTCAGGCACCGACGGAACACAGCAAGCTGTTTGGCGCCGGACTCTGGTGAGAGGGTGGTCGCGAGCCAGGCTGGCCCCTTGCGGAGCCTACCACCGCTTTGTTGGGATCATTCAGCCGGACTTATTCACAGGAAAGCCTGTGTTGCCATTGCCTGGGGTGGACCACTAGGATGTTATTTTTTTGCTGTGTAATGAAGACTATTTTGTATTGTGGTATTGTGCGAAGACCTTAATGCAGAAAAAGACAAATCACCTTGCAAATAACTTCATTCAGTACGTCTAATTCTAGGTTTGCCCCATAACTTCACAAAGTTGTTTCACTTAAAATTTATTTGTCTAATTAGCGGATTTTCCGATTCAGTTTGTACGTTCGCGTTTACTTTATATCCTTTAGACACGCAGAGGGAGATAGCTTTATCGTTGGTTAATTCACCGTATTGTAGGCAAAGTAGGCATTGTAGGCAAATTTGGTTCGCTCCAGACAAAAATACTTAAGCCTAATCTGGTTCCGATAACATGTCCTCGGATAGTAAACCAAAAATTATGTAAATAAAATGTTCTTTAACCTCTCTAAGAATAATAGTATGAGTAGATTTTTATATTTAGTTAGTTTCTTTAGGCCCGTATAAATAATAAGCTCTCAAGATTGAGAGCTTGTTTGTGATCGGATCGTGTCAGAAATGTAATTTTAGTACAAAATTTCCTGTCGAATCTTTACTAAAAAGGTATACTTAATACTTATCTCTCAAGCTTTTGATTGTTTTATTAATACGAGCCATAGTATTATAAGATGTTTCGAAGTCGATTTAAAAACTTTGTACTTACGATAAATTATAAGTTTTTAGACTTTCGCGGTTGTTCACTGCAATTAGATTTTTGTTATGAACGGGATTATTACCACTGTTGCTCCAATTGTAGCTAACATTTGGATGGAACACGTAGAGAATAGCGCGATTCTGTCGGCTCCATCAACTATTAAACTGTGGAAAAGGTATGTAGATGATGTTTTTTGTATAATTAAAGGAAACGAGGCACAGTTAAAGGAGTACTTGGAATTTTTGAATAACATCCACCCTAAATTGAAATTCACATGCGAGTTTGAAGATCAACGGAAACTTGCATTCTTGGATGTGTTGGTTATGGTCAAAGAGGATAGTACTTTAGGTCACTCTGTCTACAGAAAAGCAACTCATACAGACAAGTACTTACACGCTACGTCACATCACCACCCACGTCATCTAGATTCCGTAGTGAGATCGCTCACCGACAGAGCGCATGATCTATGTGATGCAAACCATCTATCGCATGAGCTAGATCATATCAAAACGGTCCTACAGAGAAATGGATACAGGGTGAAGGTTCCACCAACAAAACGCACACCGAAGGCGAGGGCAGCAGAAGTGCAACGACAACCAGCGTTTTTGCCTTACGTGAAAGGGGTAACAGATAAAATAGGCAGGTTATTGGGGAAGTTCTCCATTAAAACTGTATTTACTCCCTTCACCAAGATAGCAAAACTGCTTCGTTCACCTAAAGACCAGCTGCCTTTTCAAACTCCGGGCGTCTACAAAGTTAATTGCAGCTGTGGGAGCTCGTACATCGGTCAGACCAAGCGAACCATTGTCGACCGCATGAAGGAACACATTCGAGCTGTGAAAAACAATGATACCCGGACGTCGGCCATTGCTGAACACCTTAATCAAACCGAAACGAACCACTGGATTGAATTACATAACCCCCAAGTACTGTCGACGGAACGCCACTATATACCGCGTTTAGTGCGAGAAGCAATCGAGATCACGAAATACAATAACTTTAATCGTGAAGATGGTTTTAAACTGTCCGGTGCGTGGAATCCAGTGTTAAACGTTTACAACCGCAAAAATGATTCGAGGTCGAAATCGCGAGTAGATACCGTGAGTGTAGTGTGTCGTGAGAAACTAGTGAGTGACAATGGTAGAAGTCAAAGTGAACGCAGTCGTCGCGTCCGAAAGAGGGTAGACCGATATGGTTTCCCTTAGAAGACGTCAACATTCGCATCGCCAGTCTACTCGTGACCATGGAGTTTGAAACAACTCCGAAATATCGAGGTAACAATAAACATAATCGTGGTAATAATCCCGTTCATAACAAAAATCTAATTACGATAAATTATTACCAAAAATTAGTTAATTGTTTTTTCGTTTCGAAAAGTTGACAGGATTTTCTTTTTGGTACCTACCACTGGTTTAGTGTGGAACAATAAATACATGTCGGTCAAAATATGAAAAAGACACGAATTTCAAAAATATACTAGTTAAAAAAACACTAATAATCACTTACCAATAGTATCCTTAAAGCAAATCACTACATGGAAGACAAGTCCGAAGTGTATGTAGAACAGGAGTTTTCCTAACATCATTATTTATTAAACAATTCACCCAACAAAGTTCACTCTCATCGTAGCACGATCGTAGAACTTTACCGCGGCTCGCGTAGCACCGCGACGTGCGGCCTCGTAGCCGGTCGAGGCAGGACTGGCTACGAAACCAGCTACGAACGCTACGAACTTTACGATGCATATGCCTTACCTATAGACCAGGATAAAGTGAATTAAGCTCGGTAATATTCACTTGGAAGCGCAGGTAAGCAATTAAGGCGAAGTTACTGTAATGTTTCGGTCGCATTTCCCAGTATAGAATATACATACATACTTACATAAAATCACGCCTTTATCTCTAATGGGGTAGGCAGAGCAAAAACGACCAAAACAAAGGTCATTCCGCCACGTCTGACAAGTTTTGAGGGTCATAATCAAATCATAACAGATGATTATGTATATTGCTATAGTGACGGGTTGTCAGCCCATCGCCTAAATTACAATACACTGAAACCCTCGAATCCCTTAGCTGGTTTTTACAGCATGCCCGGGAGGAGATGCAGCTGGCACATTCTATGTTATTCTATTCTCTCCCAGTCCAGCATGGAAGGAATATAGAATATAGAATGCATTAACTGTGGTAACTCTACGAGTGTACATGCTAACGGCTATTTTAGGTATGTTTTAGTTTTAAAGCCATTTGTTAGGTTGTTAGATTCTCTAATATAAAATCTATTTTGATGAAAACTTTTTAACACTGGTTGAATAATAAGTTCAAAAATAGCAATGTAGTTTCGATAGTCTTTTGTTTTCATGTCTTCTTCAATTGTTCTCGAAAAAAATACACGCATTTTGTTGTGATAAAAGAATTTTATTTACTACACAGTAAGGCTCGTATTTATAAAGCTGTCTCAAGATTGAGAGCAATATTAAGTATGGATTTGACAGCCCGTTTTGTACTGAAATGACATTTCTGATACGAACTCAAACTAGCTGTCACTCTTGAGAGCTGATTACTAATAATAAATACGGGCCTAAAACTAGCATAAATATTACAGTCCGCTGCTAAATTATACTATTATAGGTGTTTTAACATAGTACGTTTTTTATTTCCATTGCGAATAGAGTCTGCTTAGAGTTATGTACAATGGTGTTCCTTTTGGTTTAACAAACTTATCACTAAACATCGTAAAAATCTTTACTTTGTTAGGATTCTTATATTATGCAAAAACTCATTACAGTAAAAAAAAAAACTTGCGTTTTATGATTTAATAATACAGTTGCAATTTAATTTTTAAAATATACCTACGGGAGGTTTCCACAGTATCTTTTAATGAAATTCCGGGTAAGGGTTATCTTATAATTAGGTTGTAAAATAAGAAAAAGCCTACGTAAGATAAAGAAGATAATTTTTCTCCCTTGGGATGTAAAATTTCCACTTCATTATTCTCTTTTTCTCGCTTAGTTCTCACACCAATATTTGCTTTTTTATAAAACTTTCTATATTTGTAAATTTTTTATGAAAAAGAATTTTGTTTTATTAATGCAATTAAGTAGGAAATAGACAACAATGATACATAAAAAAATGTACATTACTCTCCATAAAATTCTAAGAGAAGCGACTAAAATAAAATTGATTTAATAAAACAATGGAATTTATCGTTTCATTGGCTGACACCAGAAGAAATATAATTTTTTCGTAAAAAAATATTTGAGGCTGCAAAAAGTAAGCTGACTTGACAGTCCTAAACAAATAATGAGGAGGCTTTGGAGGAAAAAACTCCAACCCGTTGGTCGTGAAATCACAGGGCTTAAGGGCAGCCAATTCAGACTTCACCTTTCGGAAAAAGCAAAATACGCAGAGAAATCTTCATTCAAAAAATCTGAAAAAACATGACTTCAACTATGAACATATTACCAACACAAATGTGTGATTGAAAATGAGATGTTGTTTATTTCTGTTAATGAAAATTGCGTTCAAAGTAGGGTCGAAATCGTCAATTTTCTTTTACAAAAAATGGTTTTATGTAAGAAATACTTAATATTTTTTTGTAAAACTTACATGTTTAAATTGGCATATTAATGAAGAATTCAAATGTGAGGTAGATTTTTTTAAATGTCAAAAAAATCTTTCCCGTTCATCATCGCTTGCGTCATGACGTAGCATTTGAAATACCTAAACTTCTCGAATAGCCTGCCCTTAAATACAAGTTCACTGAACGAGCTCATTTTATCATGATTTTTAGGTTATTTAAATAAATTTCTAGTGATAAAAAAAAAATGTTTTATGTGTTATGTTATGTTTTTTTCATACATGTCTGTTAGGTTATGTATACTAGGTAATCTGTGCTGTCAATGTCACCCACGCGCCAAAAGATCCTTGTACGACTGTAGGCAGGCACTGATGTATGTGGGATTGGATCTTTTTGGTGAATGATCTATTTATGAACGATGACGTATGATGGTTTTTAGACGAAGATAAGAGTTACGTTGTATGAGTGTGAAAGAGTGAGCGAATCCGCATGGCTGGTTCAGTCTGGATAGAGCCATATATACTAGGTAATCTGTGGATGGAGCGGGCGACGAGTGAAGAAGGCTGATGGTTTTAAGAAGTTAAGAAGGAAATAAAGAAGAGAAGTTAAAGTAATCATCTGCTTTTATTCACCGCGCACGCCCCCCATCCTATATGTATACAATATCTACTTAACTAGAATACATAATGCAGATAACTAAATCAAAGCCCATCCGAGATAGTTATCCTAACACCGTGTGGTAGAGTTTCTGACGTTGAAACTTTACCTGGATGAGCATACACCCTTTGGGCTAAACATGAAAGACGTCAGCTGGCAAACGAGCGGCTCACGTCAGCTCTTGTTGACTGAAACTGACTTTAAACTACTTACCTATACAATTGAAGGTACATTTATTGGAACTAACTAACATAATGTTACAATGACAGCGATGGAAGCGATGACTTATAGTGGTGACGTGACTGACTGAACAGATATCTCGGTCGCACTGTGATTTCTTGAATTTCATTTGACACCTTGTTTTTATAAATATAAATGCGACTGTTTTCATATCAGATTTCTTTTTCAATTCTTTCTCTACAAAATAAAAAATTATTAAACTTTTTTCTATTTGGACAAAGAAATTTTTAAGACTAGAAATTTATTTTAAGTAATTCAAAGGACTAGTATAAGTACAAACAGCATTTGGATACCTTTCTCAATCTTAAGGTTTTGTAAAGAAGCGATATATAGAAATTCATAAAGGTTGTGTTTGTGTTTACTTGGGGTCATCTTTTGTATCTCACATAGCGCAAACTAAGCCTATTGTTAGAGGTCCTGTGGGTTTAACGCCGTTTTCCTACCGGTCTCTATTCATTCTTAACACGTAATATAAGCTGTTTGTGTTATAGACAACTTTGATGCTAGAAATTTGACGTATATACAGATATACTCAGACGTAAACCAGATGTAAACCAGAGTTACCGACATAGCTCAGAGAATTGGGTACTTGACTGGGTAGCTTAAAAAATTCAAAACGTTTATACTTAAAACTGATGGCTAAAAATATTGTGGATTTCATTCATCATTTAAAAAAAAATGCACATTTCGATTTTAACAATCGAATTAAAAGTATATAAGTTATTGATTTGATCAGTCAATATTTACTAAAATGTGACGTCATAATTTACTATTTTCATACAAAAAAGGGTTTTTGACATTTCATAAAAAGTTGCTTATTTGACTAGTTGGAAAGAAGCCAATTAGTAGGCTGAAATGGCAGTGGGCTGGTCACATATCTGTCGTAGAAGCGATGATCGTTGGAGCAGACGAGTTCTAGAGTGGAGACCACAAGGAAAACGTAGTGTAGGATGTCCTGAAACTAGGATTCGTAAGAAAGCGGGCAGAAATTGGATGAGAACGGCTAAAGACCGAGCTGAGTGACGCGCCATGGGAGAGGCCTATGTCCAGCAGTGGACTGAGACAGGCTGATGATGATGATGTATCCAAGTGTTTAGTATCCCAGTGCACGCGTAACTTCACAACACAACGTCTAACGGGGAATTCACGTCAGGTAGCGACGCGACGCAATTCGCGATTCAACCTGTTATGTAGTTCGTAGTACAACGAGATGCATCTTGAAACAGCTGCGCTACTCGATGTCAACTGAACTGACCTTAAGGTAGGTATATGAAGGTAGAGATATAAAAGCCATTTACAATATCACGTTATTGACAGCTGTGATTGAATGCGATACTGTGATTGGTTTAAATTAGACTTCTACGTACCGATCCCTGGAAAGCTGAAATCTAAACATTCAATTCAATAAAAATCTCAAACGTTTTTATTCACCAGTATGCTCAGAATTATACTCCAGTTTCAAAATGAAATTTCCTAAGCTCTCGCAACGGTCTGAAAGTTTTTTTTCATTCTGGTATATGAATATTTTATTCGCAGTCGGTGCAGCATCCTTTCAAAGCTAGTTTTTAAATAGACCGCGCTGTTTATACAGAGGGTGCTTTCCGCTCATATCCAATGGGCGCTTTTCCACTAGACGGCACGTCAACGGCAACGGCGACGGCACGGTACCGTCGACGATATCGTAGGTAAGATAATGTATGAAAATCAATGAAATTATATGACACGCTTTTCCACTTGCCGGCACGGCACCGTCACGGCATGTCATCGATTCCCATAGGTATTGTCACGTGATCGTCGCCGTGCCGTCGCCGTTGCCGTTTACGAGCCGTCTAGTGGAAAAGCGCCCACTGTTACCTAGTTTTTATTTTTAAATACATAAACTGCATCTGTGGTGTAGTGGTCTATGGGCCTCGGGCTCTTGATTTAGAGAAAGTTTATTTGATTCCAATGGAGAACATAAAAAGCTGATACACTAAGCTTTGTAACTTTTGTAGTGTGTGTTTGTTTAGATCAAATCAGAATCTAATAAACTAGAATATTCTCATTGCATGATCGATGAGTAGGCTACATGCTATCAATTTTCACCGCTGTCTCTGACAGTGGTCGTTTCACAAAATCATGTTTGAGACCATGGACTAACTAGGTTCTCTAGAGGACTAACCGTACTAGAGAGCGTACCTCGATACCCGATAAAAAGGTCAAAATGCGAGCAAACCTAGATGGCGCTGGCATATTTCTCGAAGAGTTCCTTGGTAATAAAGGCATAAACTTGAAGAAAAATCAATAACAACTTTAACCAAATTATCTTTTTAAGATTTTTAAAGTAGAAATACACAAGAGATATGAGAAATGCTCTTTAAAACATCTGAATTAAAATACATATTCAGTTTACACAATATTTCGCTAATGTCAATAGATGGCACTGCTAAGTAGCGGTAGACGCAGTTTATAAGGGAGGTTATAAGTCCTCTTTGTTTTATTCGTCCATGTTTGAGACCAATTTAATGCTTTAAGAACACCGACAACAGATTTTACATAAAGTCATTCGTCGACTCGACAATACGCGATAGGAGAAGTTTAAAATTCATACGCTTTTTAACTATGTTTGTATCAGAATAATTCCCTTGAGTGCCTCTAGTGCTGGGATAAATGAGTGTTTAGTTGTTTTAATTATGAGTTGATAAGCCCACTAACTGTTCATATTTTTGTAACTATCCCATTTGAAAGTTTTGAATGCTTTTTCCAGCCAGTTTTACATAATTATGAACTCAAGCTGCCCGTGTGCCTATATCATACCTAGGCACCAGACTCCGGTGGGAGGGTGGTCGTAAGCCATCGCTTAAGTGCTAGGGAGAAACAATGCAAAACATAGGTAAGGTAGGTAGTTTTTTAACATTTTGTGGAGCAACTAATTGAATGCATAGAGCTTTTATTCGTCTTACATTGTCAAATCTCATTCAAATGCTGGTAAAAAGGCAGTTACTTCTAAAGTAGGTACCTACGATTTAAATGGCATTCAATTCACAATCCATGACACCTCACTATTTTAACATGAAACTTTTAATTGATTTATGGATAGATTATCACTATTTAAGAGACTTTTCATTGTAACTTTGTCGAATTATTCTTTCTTTCCAGAGAAATATTTTAATATGATTTATTCTAAAAGGTCGTAAGGTAAGTCACAAAGTTCGTCCGTGTGTAACTTTTCCCTTTACCAAGAACCTTGTGCCAAGAACAAAAAAAAAAGTGACAACTTGATTGACTGTCAGTTTTTTTTCGTATGCATAGGTAATAGGCAAAGGATATTGTGACAGAAAACCGAACTCTGTCCAATAAATCATTTTTTTTAAATAACTCAAAAAATATTGTAGTAAAAAATCCAAAAAAAATATATACCGTGTTACGCATCACAAAATTTTCGAAACTGTATATTTATTTCAGTACGTAATGAAAAATGAACGGTCTTGTGGATTGAACTAATTTTTATAATAACCACATATTTTCTTTATTCACATCACAGCATTCGGTTCCTCCCAAAATAAACTCGATAACTTATCATATTTCCTCACCACACGAGCAAAAGACAGTGGTGAAATAAAAAGATGTTTCATGTAAGTCATGTAATAAATTCAATAACAGACGGGAGATTGGCGTTTACTCGAGGCATTGGGCGCTTTTCCACTAGATGGCACGGCACCGGCACGGCGACGATCACGTGACAATATCTATGAGAATCGATGACATGCCGTGCCGTGCCGTCAAGTGGAAAAGCGTGTCATATAATTTCATTGATTTTACATTATATCATCCACGATATCGTCGACGGTATCGTGCCTTCGCCGTTGCCGGTGACGTGCCGTCTAGTGGAAAAGCGCCCATTGACTTAGTTATAGTTATTGGCAAGTAGAGAAAAAAAGGATTTTCGCGAATGTGCGACTGTGTGCTATTTACGGCTCGTATTTATAAAGCGATCTCAAGATTGAGAGCAATATTAAGAATGGATTTGACAGACCATTTTGTACTGAAATGACATTTCTGATACGAACTTAAACTCGCTGTCACTCTTGAGAGCTGATTATAAATACGGGCCTACAAGGTCTGTGTGTTTGGTTTTTGAAAAGGCAAAAAATCGCTACAATTTCTTGTAAGTATTTACGCGATATATCAATTTATAATACCTATTTGCTAATATTATGTAGGGTAACTTTTATTTGATTAAAGTAAAATAAGCGACTCTATTTCAATGACTTTCTAGACTAATTAGTCCAAATTATTTTATGTATTTATCGTACGGCATTATTAGCTGCGAGGTCCAGAGGACAGGTGCAGCAGCCGGTTTTTGTTGCACTCTTATTATAGCCACCAGGGGTCACGTGTAGGGTGTAGTTCCTACGGATGTGGAGCAACATCGACCAGTAACGACCACTATTAGAAACAGTGACCGGGACCGACGGCTTACGTGCCCTCCGAAGCACGGAATCCATTTTCTTCCAGACAATCAGGTGGATTCAGCCTGCATTGTCCTAACCAAACTGGGGAAAATCGACAAATATCAACTTTGTGTTCCCCCCCTGGGAATCGAACCCAAGACCTCCGGATCGTGCCCATGGCTCAGACCACGAGACCACGGAGGCTGTTATTAGTCCAAATTGTAAAGAGAATATAAATAAACATTATGGAACCGAACTATCAGCTGGCTCAAAGAAGGAAATGGGAGACAGGTTATCCAAATAATAATGTCATTGATAAAGGTATTCTACAAAAGAAAAAAGTTAAGACCAATTTCGTAAATAATAATTATCCAAACACTGTATCTCATAAAATTCCCTTTTATCTGTTATAAAGGAGTGTATTATTTCGGGAACATTAATTAACCTGAAATTATTATTGCCTACACCTACCGGTTTGTATATTTTTGCTTTCGTTATTTTAGGAGGCCTTGTATAAAATATACATTTTATTTTACCCTCACACTTCAGTTAACACTTTCCGTTCGCTCACCTTTAATATCAAACAAGATATATAAAAAAACTTAGGTAAATAATAATGATTTATTTGGATATTTTTACTCACTTTTGATTTTCCTTCGTAAAGGAGCAAAAGAAGAAAATAAGCAGGAAATGAGTAGGTATTTTCTTTTTTTGTTTTATATTCAGATCTGTTGAATAGTAATGGAATATGACTTGGGCCCGTTTTTATAATCAGCTCTCAAGAGTGACAGCGAGTTTGAGTTTGAATCAGAAATGTCATTTCAGTACAAAACGGCCTGTCAAATCCACACTTAATATCGCTCTCAAACTTGAGATTGCTTTATAAATACGAGCCTTAGTACGGTACAACTTGGCTAGCAGGAACTATTCGAAAAGCCGAACACTGACCTCAGTGGCGCACTTTACCTAAATTACTAATACCGGCCCAGGCTTGGACAACAAACAGATGCAAAACGGATCCTTTAGGAGCATTTTACACTTGGTATCAAAGCCTGTTAGTTACCGCTGATCACGCTGATGCAGTTCTCCAGGTACTTACTATGTATTAGATTAGGCAGTTCCCTGACAAACATCACCAAGCTTGCACCAATAATCTCATCCCAACCCAATCTCAATCACTCTGTGAGTCATTAACTGCGCCCTAGGGAGGAATTCATTGGGGGCCCAGTTGGTGACGAACCCAATAATCAATAATTAAGGGTTTCAGGTCTTGTATTAGGTTCAAGACAAAGAAATGTTATTTTTAGTTAAAAAAATAGGGCCTTTGAACAGGCATTTGGGTTCACCATCCGTAAATAGCTTCAAAATGTCTGGGCGTTCAGATGGTGATGATAAAAGTACCATATTTTTTTTTACGACTTGCCTGTTTCCTTCATGTATGATGGCAGAACAAGTATTAAACAATTAAACCCTGCAGGTGAATCACACTGGGTCGCTTTTATCCTTTCTTTTGATATTGAAAACGTACTCAAAGCATTTGCATTTTAAAAGCAAAGGGTCACATTTTAAGGACATTATATTTTATACTTACCTGGCTACTGGTGGTCTGGATTTAAAATTTCACGATTGCCTTTTTATGGTAATTTTAGACCTTAGCTGCGGTAAGCGAAGTACTGTCTATGATAATTTTGCGACGAAATGCGAAGAAAAATATTCTTGTCAGTAATAAAATGCTTACAAATATAATGTTTTTCATTCTAATTTTAAAATGGTTTAAGGTTTTAAGAGTTGTAAAATAAAGGTAGCTTTTTGTGAGTAAGTAGGTATTCTTTAGTTTAGTATCTTTTATTTACTTATTTTTATTTTATTTATGAGCCAACGGTGTTATTCCATTTACCTACTGCAGGGCAAAGGCCCCTTTCCCCTCATTACATTTTGGATCGTTTGTTGTTTTATATCAGTAAAAAAATTATAGCTATGATATAGGTACAATACATACAATATTTTTGCCTCAAGCAGGTCGCTAACCCGTTTCATACTCCAACAAATACCGGTATTATAACGCTTTGATCTATTATAAAGAAGCCGCAAAAATCTGTCGCTAGCGGACAAACCTTTCCTTTATTGTATTTTATTTTACAAACAAACGGATAAAGTGCTCTGATCGTACATTAAAGGGCCGTAAATATTTCACATCGGCTAACTTTTCATCTCGTCTCATTGTACGTATAGCGACTAGAAAATGTCGTTGTGTCTTTCCAAACTGTCAATGTGGAATATTTATGGCCATTTATTGTATGTATAAACGCTGTAAACACCAGCTAATGCGATTTATGAAACACACAAAGGATGCCTGAAATCCACAGTAACACGTGAAATAAATGCTTTCTTCTCATCGTAATGCTTTCCTGTGTGTTATTAGGTGCTTAAAAGAAAAAAGAGTGTTTTTCTATTTGTATTTTGTACTCATTTACATACATATAATCATGCTTTTATCCCTAATGGGGTAGACAGAGCGTAAACAAACTAAACATAGGTCGTTCCGCCACATCTGACAAATTTTTAAGGGTTATTCCAGATGGATCTGTGTATTGCTATAGTGACAGGTTGTCAGCCCATCGCCTAAATTACAATACTGAAACACTCGAATCCCTTAGCTGACTTTTACAGCATGCCCGGGAGGATATGCAGCTGGCACATTCTATGTTTTTCTCTTACTCCCAGTCCAGCATGGAAGTACTTATTTAATCGTCCTAAATTCCAACAAAACCCCAGAGTTTTTAACCTCTGAAGGATTTATTTACTACAGCGGTTCAATGCATTTTTTTTTATGAAAGAGGGAAGCAGACGAGCAGGCGAGTTACCAGATCGTAAGTAATCACCGCCGCCCACTTGCAACACCCGGGGGGTCACAGTCACACATGCGCTGCCCGCCTTTCAAGAAGGAAAACGCCCGTTTCTTGAAGACTGCCATGTTGATATTCTTCGTCTTTTTCTTTATAAAAACCAAATTCATTTTTTATTTCAAGTACTAATTAATAATTTCTCTAATTAAGGCCCGTATTTATAATCAGCTCATAAGAGTGACAGCGAGTTTGAGTCCGTATCAGAAATGTCATTACAGTACAAAATGATCTGTCAAATCCATACTTAATATTGCTCTCAATCTTGAGATCGCTTTATAAATACGAGCCTAAAAGTAACATTTCTTCTTGAGCAGTGTATAAAAAAGTTCGAAGCATTTCCCGGTCTAAATGACTATCTATCTATCTATCTAATTGACTTTGAATATGACCATGATAGTTATTGATATTTCCTAAATTCTGTTGTTTGTAGTGTGGTTGCATGTCTCAATAGTGATATAGTGCGACACTCGGCTAAGTGAGGTCATAAATTCACTTCTTGACACGCGCTGTCCGGCTGTCGCATGTCACATGGTCACATGGTCACTCACTCACATCGTGTGTATGCTGTCTCGCTTCACGGCCTACTAACAAATCGATGGTATTAGTATGTTTATCTCACGACTGCCGCTTTTTACTTGTGTGTGTAAATTTGCATGCACACACAGTGCCTTAAGTGGTGTGCGTGAATTCACACTACTAAACCTGTCGTTACGCAAACAAGGTGTGTCGTGTGTGTGTCCGTACACACAACCACAAGTAGGTACAGTGGGCAGCAGGTCGAGTTACCACTTTGGCGGACCAATTTATACTGGCTATACAGTATAACCAGGTAGATATAACCATATATATTGGTCCGTGAAATGGATAACTCGACCTGCTGCCCACTGTAAATTATGGCCGAACGGCATAGTCGTGGGATAAAATTAATATGCTTACTAACAAAGTATATAATTATAGAAATACATAAGCGGTTGAGTAGGTACTTTACTGAGGTACTTTACGTACTGGTAGCAAAAGCAAATTGTTGAGCATGAAGTGGACAGTAAATTGGCTACTTTCCAACTAGTCAAATCAGCAACTTTTTATGAAATGTCAAAAACGCTTTTTTGTATGAAAATAGTAAATTATGACGTCACATTTTAGTAAATATTGACT
Organism: Scrobipalpa atriplicella; assembly: GCA_029255725.1. Taxonomy (NCBI): domain Eukaryota; kingdom Metazoa; phylum Arthropoda; class Insecta; order Lepidoptera; family Gelechiidae; genus Scrobipalpa; species Scrobipalpa atriplicella. The sequence goes on along the minus strand of JARACY010004527.1, from coordinate 8,268 downwards.
AATCAAATCAATAACTTATATACTTTTAATTCGATTATTAAAATCTAATTGTGCATTTTTTTTTAATGATGAATGAAATCCACAATATTTTTAGCTATTAGTTTTAAGTATAAACGTTTTGAATTTTTTAAGCTACCCAGTCAAGTACCCAATTCTTCTCTACTGCAACACGTCATGCTTATTTTCATTCATTTTTTTTAAATAAAAAGTATTTTTTTGTAAACAACAAATTGTTCGCTCCGTCAACTTTAAGTAAACCATTTCAACCGAGAAAACTCCACAGCTCCAATTACACGGTCAAGTCTTTGGGAAAAACAACTAGCTCATATTTCATCGCTTCGTAAAATAATCTGAGTTCTCTGTCGAAAACATCCTCTTTTAATATTAGGCTGATAAAATAATTTACACACCTCTGCATTATTATATCAACATAATGTATCAAGGAACTTGCGTTTAAAGCAAGAAAATAATCCCAAGGGATTTAAAGTTGTATGGAAATCCTTAATAGCCCAAGGGTTATTATGTGATTTGAATTTGGAATGTCATGTGAACTACTAAGAAAATAATTTTCAGAAAAAAAAAATATGGCTGTGTGTGTATTAAAACTGTTGCCACACTCGCCTTCTGCGCCTCCCGGCGAGTGTAAAAAGGCTGTATGACTAGTTATCTGTATGTGCTCTTTGCTTTGTATAAAAAAAAGAAACTAAAAAAAAGAAAACGCGGTTTGATTTTGCAAAAGTTTTTCTCTCATTGATTATTACTTCCATTTCGTAAATTGTCGAGTGAAATTAATATTTTGACTCCAGAAGACATTGTGACTAGTATTTTATCGTATTTTGTTATTTATGTTGAATATGTTAAATACGATCAATTCGTTTTTTGGAAAAATACGTAGGTAGTGGATTGTGAACGTGAAGTGTAGTTCAGTGAGTGTGAATTGACTTTCGGATCTGTTGCTTCTGGTATGTTTTCAATATTTATTTATGTATCAATATTACATGATTAGGTATATTTCTGAGCTTTATTATCTTACAGACGCCTGCCACCGTCTAAGTAATCTGTGCAGTAGGTGTGTAAAATATAGTATGCTCCTCGGGAATAAATGTGTCTTCGCCTTGGGCAGACTTGAATCCCTCGCTACATTCAGGATTCTTGTCATAATTCCCTCGCTTCGCTCAGGAATTAAAGATTTAATTCCCTCGCTGCGCTCGGGAATTAATCCTAGAATCCTTCATTCCGCTCAGGATTCAATATGCTGCCCGTGACGTTAGACACTGCTTTATTCCCTCGTTGCCTAATATACTATATTCAATCAAAGTTTAATAAGTAGGTACCTAAGTAGGATTTTGCCTTGAAAACATTTTTTTTGTGCTCTTTCTTCGATGCTTTGGTATTAGTTTATTTCTTAATTAAACTATAATACGTTATCTTATTATAAATCAAATTTAGAAGACTTTTTGTGATACTTCATACCATTTTATTTTTTAAATAAGTACTGCAATAATAGGTATAAGTCAAAAGAAATATTGTAGACAGATAATTACAAATTACTTCCATGCTGGACTGGGAGTGATAGAAAAACATAGAATGTGCCAGCTGCATCTCCTCCCGGGCATGCTGTAAAAATCAGCTAAGGGAATCGAGGGTTTCAGTGTATTGCAATTTAGGCGATGGGCTGACAACTTGTCACTATAGCAATATACATGATCACCTGTAACCCTCAAAACTTGTCAGACGTGGCGGAATGACCTTTTTTAGGTCGTTTTTGCTCTGCCTACCCCAATAGGGAAAATGGCGTGATTTTATGTATGTATGTATGATAATTACAAGAAAGTAATTCTTAGAAAAAAAATAAGATAAAAATAGTTCTTTGATATTTATTCTTCAGAAGAAATACTTACTTTTCTATGGACGGAAAAAGCTTATAAAAATACAAAGAATGACTTACTACAACAAATTTTTCATCAATTTTACCTTTGGAAAATAAATCTAATCTAGCCTAACATACTTATCTATGTCCTAGATCTTACTTCTAGGAAGTAATAATAAATTGTTTGTAAAATGCATAATAGCCTTACGTCTGTTGTTATTTTTATGAAAACCACTTGTACTCGTTTCACAACTTTATTCACTAACCCAACCGGTTTCTTCAGGGGCAGTTACATATACACACAATGATTATTTATGCAAGAAAACGTCACAATAGTTTTTAACTTTTTGAGCAGACCAGTGCCAACCAGAGCCTTACGTCTGTTAGATTCATATTTATTACTCCGAGAGCCTAACAAAAAAGTTGTAAACTTACAACTTTTTTGCCATTACTTTTACATTTCCTCGTTTTGGAATATACAAAATCTCATTGGCAATAAAACTTATTTGAACAGATTTTCACACCAACTCGAGTCGTAGAAATTTGACTTTCTAAATGCCAGACCTTACCTTTGAGATTAAAGAGGTTCAAAATATCTGGAACTTTAAAATTATTCGCCGCAAACGAATGCAGAGAACTTCATTTAAGTTTAGCCACGGTCGGTATAACCATAGCCACCGAATTCATTCTAAGGAGATAAGGTTTAAAAATCTGACACCAGGGTTCATCGGGTCGATTGACTTGATACCCATACGACAGAAGAAGAAGAGGGGCAGTGTGATCGAAGCGCTGGATCACAAAGCAGAAGCGCTGGATCACAAAGCAGAAGCGCTGGATCACAAAGCAGAAAGCGCTGGATCACAAAGCAGGTCGCTTACATACTTTATCCCTACAGAGAAAGCAAAGCAAACGCCTGGTAAAAGGCGTTTTCGCCATGACAGCTGAAACAGGCCTTACACGAGACTGTACCACTCTATCTCTGTCACGGTATTCGTAGTTCAGGAATTTTGATTGCCTGATCATGGCGAGAGGAAATTAGGGTTATTCTTCAACTGAACCCTCTTTTATTTACTCAATATTCTTGGTTTAAAATAAAAAATAACTAGGGTGTGTGCACCAATTATCGCATATAAGCATTAGGTAACGTGGTGAAAAACTTGCTTAAAATACTTACATGTTTAAATATCCTGAACAACTACGAAAATCTAAAACATTTATCGCAATAACAGGTGTGAGCTAAAAATATAATTAAATTCATAATTATATATCTATTTTTAGATTAATTTCTGTGCCGAAAATAAGGTTCCGTTTACAATTATCTCTATTTCATTTTTTTTAGGATTATCGTCCACTATGACGTTTTGAAATAAGTGGAAAGCTTATATTCACCATGTTCAATACCGCCTATACTCCGTGTTTTTAACGTTAACGATACCAAATTGTTTTTGCGGCCCATAAACAGCTCTTTCTTTGCAACTTAAAAGAGATTCAAATTTTTGTACCGCAGAGAATAATAACCTTGTTTTGCGGTTGACTTTCTTTACAACTTTAAAAAAGTAACGTATAAAAGTAGTTTATGGGCCTCAAAACAAGTTGGTATCGGTAACGCAACGTTAAAGACACGAAGTATAGGTAGCTTAATTGGCAGAGCGATGTAACGGCATTCTGAAGTTTTCAGGTTCAAATCCTGTCCATGGCGATTTTTTTAATTTTTCACTTTTGATATTTATTTAAAGTTTCGGCAACTAAACCCAAAGGATCAGTTGTCCTTTGAGCGGGTTCAGTTGCTGAATAACCCGATCATAGCGAAAGGAAATTAAACGGCGAGTCATTATTATTCACGTCGGAATGCGTATTTCAGTGCGTAGAACGCATAATTAATGACTCCTATGTGCGCTGTGCTGTAGTGAGGCTGTGGTGCTGCATAATCTAGGTTTCCGGTTTGGTGAACGTGTAAATAGGTACACTAAACGGCTTCGGGTGAATAATTGGTGTTTGTTAGATGCGGCGAAAACGGGTTATAATTGGCCGTTTACTCTCTGATTATCGGCTGAGTTAGTAATAATACTTAACTACCTACAATATATGATCCGATGAATCTTGTAATGACCTAATTTTCAAACCACCTAATAGGTAGACCTCTGAATATCAGGGCCAACAATGACAAATCACTACATAGCATAAAATTAATAAATTAACCACATGTTCCCTTCGTAGAAATCAAACTTGCGACCAGAACTGAGAACTAGACCACTTGATACGACATTCGGAGTTGTTATCTCTTTTAATCCAGAATTTGTCCTTAATTCGAAATTTATAGTAAGTAACTTGTGAAAAAAAATGCTTCCTCTTAGAGCATCTAAATTTATAATCAGCTCTCAAGGAGTGACAGCGAGTTTGAGATCGTATCAGAAATGTCAATACAAAACGGCCTGTCACATCCATACTTAATATAGCTCTCAATCTTGGGATCGCATTGTAAATACGAGCCTAAATTTATAATCATAAGGTAGACAGACAGCATGTAGGTACACTCATGGTAGGTACACTGAACACCATAATCTGTTAAAGTGTAATAGTGTAGTGGCAGAATGCACGTTGCAGCGTTTGCCCGAATCTCATCACGAGGAATAATTAAAAGCAAACAAACTGCCATGTCCGCTGGCGATTGAGATAGTACAAGTACGACCAAGCTTTCAATGAACGTGGCCGGGGGCGGTGTTCGAATCCAACCACGTACCAATGTGTTTTTCGGTTTCCGAATTTCTTATGTACGTTTATTCGGCGCTTTTACGGTGAAGGAAATCGTCAGGAAACCTGCACACACCTACGAAGAAATTCAAAGATTGTGTGTGAAGTCGACCAATCCATACTAGGCCTGTCGACTAAGGCCCGAAGGTAGGTTCGTGCCCCTCGTCGGGGACGTATATGAGCTGATGATGATGATGAGAATGATGGGCGAGGGGCGCTGCAGTATAAGAAGAACTGTCAAACAAATATCGAATATCTACATTGCAGCGTTAGTTCCTTTTTTTGCCACATGCATTCAAAGCTTTGTCGTACTGTAGTTCGAAATTCGAGTCCTGAAATCGATTTCGCGTTGTTTAGCTTCGATAATAAGCGAGACGGTTTCTTCGGAATTCTTTTGACCTGAAAAATATTTTAAATATGCGATATCTATTGTTATGAAAAATATTAAATTGTAGCCGCTTTGATGTTGAACACTTAATTTTTTTATCTGCTATTTGCTTAGACGTCTGCATTAACAAAATAAAAGTTGGTAGAACATGGGTCGAACAACAACCGTTAGACGTTTTTGAGGCGTCTGGTAACAATAAATATATAATTTTAGTAGGTATAGTAGAGAGAGTCACTTACTAATTTGAATATGCTTTTTTTTATAATTTTCTGTCTCCAGAAAGACTTTCCTAATTTGCAAAAAAAAAGACTAAATTTTACGTCTGTAACAAAATCCAAATGAAAATAACAACAGCGTTGTCTGAGCATCTTGGACAATCTCTTTACTTCTCTTACTTTAATTTGGAAGAGGTTAATTCTATCATACCAGCACGTCTAGTACCCATTGTCACATCGTGGTAGCCACATGGCGCATTAACACTAACGAGAAACTCTGACGAGATTACAGATTTAATTTTACTGTAATGTTATATACTGAGAGGTCACGAAAAAAATGGTAACGATCATTTGTGAGGCTGACCTTGGTTAAAAATTATAAAGAGCAACCCCCTGATGCCAACAATCTCGGTCTGCCTGCCCAAAGCGGTTGCGTTAGTTTTTTTTCATCTTTGATCGAGGATAACTCGATAACGCAACCGAAATTTTGGTCAATTTTTGTGTTATTCATCTGAGTGGAACTAGGACTTTATTCTGTATAAAATTCAGCCTCTGATATTTTAGTTTTTTTGGTCACAATAAATTATCTTTGGTCGAATATTGCACGAAAACGCAAAAAAAATGGTCAGTTTTTGTTTTTCATATGGGTGGATGTTTTACTTTTGTTGCGTACAAAATATCATACCTCTTATATTATCGTTTTTTTTTTCGGTCACGATAAGTCAGCTCTGAAGCGCCATAAAAAGTTAACGCAACCGCCTAGGGCAGGCAGACCGAGATTGTTGGCATCAGGGGGTTGTTCTTCGTCATTTTTAACCCAGGTCAGCCTCTCAAATGATCGTTACCATTTTTTTCGTGACCTCTCAGTATATAACATTACAGTAAAATTAAATCTGTAATCTCGTCAGAGTTTCTCGTTAGTGTTAATGCGCCATGTGGCTACCACGATGTGACAATGGGTACTAGACGTGCTGGTATGATAGAATTAACCTCTTCCAAATTAAAGTAAGAGAAGTAAAGAGATTGTCCAAGATGCTCAGACAACGCTGTTGTTATTTTCATTTGGATTTTGTTACAGACGTAAAATTTAGTCTTTTTTTTTGCAAATTAGGAAAGTCTTTCTGGAGACAGAAAATTATAAAAAAAAGCATATTCAAATTAGTAAGTGACTCTCTCTACTATACCTACTAAAATTATATATTTATTGTTACCAGACGCCTCAAAAACGTCTAACGGTTGTTGTTCGACCCATGTTCTACCAACTTTTATTTTGTTAATGCAGACGTCTAAGCAAATAGCAGATAAAAAAATTAAGTGTTCAACATCAAAGCGGCTACAATTTAATATTTTTCATAACAATAGATATCGCATATTTAAAATATTTTTCAGGTCAAAAGAATTCCGAAGAAACCGTCTCGCTTATTATCGAAGCTAAACAACGCGAAATCGATTTCAGGACTCGAATTTCGAACTACAGTACGACAAAGCTTTGAATGCATGTGGCAAAAAAAGGAACTAACGCTGCAATGTAGATATTCGATATTTGTTTGACAGTTCTTCTTATACTGCAGCGCCCCTCGCCCATCATTCTCATCATCATCATCAGCTCATATACGTCCCCGACGAGGGGCACGAACCTACCTTCGGGCCTTAGTCGACAGGCCTAGTATGGATTGGTCGACTTCACACACAATCTTTGAATTTCTTCGTAGGTGTGTGCAGGTTTCCTGACGATTTCCTTCACCGTAAAAGCGCCGAATAAACGTACATAAGAAATTCGGAAACCGAAAAACACATTGGTACGTGGTTGGATTCGAACACCGCCCCCGGCCACGTTCATTGAAAGCTTGGTCGTACTTGTACTATCTCAATCGCCAGCGGACATGGCAGTTTGTTTGCTTTTAATTATTCCTCGTGATGAGATTCGGGCAAACGCTGCAACGTGCATTCTGCCACTACACTATTACACTTTAACAGATTATGGTGTTCAGTGTACCTACCATGAGTGTACCTACATGCTGTCTGTCTACCTTATGATTATAAATTTAGGCTCGTATTTACAATGCGATCCCAAGATTGAGAGCTATATTAAGTATGGATGTGACAGGCCGTTTTGTATTGACATTTCTGATACGATCTCAAACTCGCTGTCACTCCTTGAGAGCTGATTATAAATTTAGATGCTCTAAGAGGAAGCATTTTTTTTCACAAGTTACTTACTATAAATTTCGAATTAAGGACAAATTCTGGATTAAAAGAGATAACAACTCCGAATGTCGTATCAAGTGGTCTAGTTCTCAGTTCTGGTCGCAAGTTTGATTTCTACGAAGGGAACATGTGGTTAATTTATTAATTTTATGCTATGTAGTGATTTGTCATTGTTGGCCCTGATATTCAGAGGTCTACCTATTAGGTGGTTTGAAAATTAGGTCATTACAAGATTCATCGGATCATATATTGTAGGTAGTTAAGTATTATTACTAACTCAGCCGATAATCAGAGAGTAAACGGCCAATTATAACCCGTTTTCGCCGCATCTAACAAACACCAATTATTCACCCGAAGCCGTTTAGTGTACCTATTTACACGTTCACCAAACCGGAAACCTAGATTATGCAGCACCACAGCCTCACTACAGCACAGCGCACATAGGAGTCATTAATTATGCGTTCTACGCACTGAAATACGCATTCCGACGTGAATAATAATGACTCGCCGTTTAATTTCCTTTCGCTATGATCGGGTTATTCAGCAACTGAACCCGCTCAAAGGACAACTGATCCTTTGGGTTTAGTTGCCGAAACTTTAAATAAATATCAAAAGTGAAAAATTAAAAAAATCGCCATGGACAGGATTTGAACCTGAAAACTTCAGAATGCCGTTACATCGCTCTGCCAATTAAGCTACCTATACTTCGTGTCTTTAACGTTGCGTTACCGATACCAACTTGTTTTGAGGCCCATAAACTACTTTTATACGTTACTTTTTTAAAGTTGTAAAGAAAGTCAACCGCAAAACAAGGTTATTATTCTCTGCGGTACAAA
>JARACY010004526.1:0-26424 GCA_029255725.1 Scrobipalpa atriplicella | reverse complement strand
CAGAAGACGCCTGTTAAGGCACTGGTAGTCTCACGCATCGACGGAACACAGCAAGCTGTTTGGCGCCGGACTCCGGTGGCGAGAGGGTGGTCGCGAGCCAGGCGGCCCGAATAAATGAATAAAAAGGAGATCTATACCGGATGTGAAAAAATTTTTTGACCAAACTTTAGCGTAGTGATGATGATGATGTGATGACCCATGAAACTGAACAACTTTTCCCAGGAACATCTAAACTTATAAATCGTTTGTCCTTACTTACTGACTGACTGACTGATTCATCAACGCAGAGCCTAAACTACTAAAGCTAGAATCGTTAAACTTAGAGAGCAAGTTCCTCTTATAACGTAACCTCCCACTAAGAAAGGATTTGCGGATTTTCCCTCCCTAAACGGGTAAAAAGGGGGTTGAAGTTTGTATGAAAGTCCGTCAATTTTGAAGGTAGGATCTTCAAATTTGGTATTTAGGCTAATGATTAAAAAATAATTTATACGTGTTTCAGCATTTTTGTATTTTTCACCCCAAAGAGGGTTAAATAGGGTATGGAAGTTTGTATGGAAATTCTGTCAATTTTGATGGCACGATCTTCCAATTTTGTTTTTGGGCTAAGGATTAAAAAATAATGAACACGTGTTTCAGCGTTTTTGTATTTTCCACCCCTAAAGGGGTTAAATAGGGGATGGAAGTTTGTATTGAAATTCCGTCAATTTTAAAGGTAGAAACAGCGCGGGAACTCAATCCCACGGGAAAACTCTTAGCTGCGGGTGAAACCGCGGGGCGGAAAGCTAGTTATGAAATATGAAAAAAATGGCCCTCCAATACAAAATGACTCGAGCAAGCACTCACTTGTAGAACACGTTGAGCGTGAAGTCCTGGCTCATGTCGAGGAAGGTGTCTGTGGTGGTGCGAGTGCCGGCCGCGTCCACCAGGTACACCAGCGCACACTGCTCCGCCGTGAACGATACGCCCTTGTACCACATCTTCGCGTACCTGCAATCACACGAGTTTTGATAACTAACATTGTTGTTCTGCTTACCTACTTATTGTATTGTTGCCGTGCTGATGACACGCCTGGATCTCGACGCGGGACCCGTAGTGGTACACGCGCCCGTTGGGGTGGATGAGCGCAGCGGCGGCCCCGGAGCGACACAGCGCGAGGATTGTTGTTCAGTTCTTACTTATTGTTGCCGTGCTGATGACACGCCTGGATCTCGACGCGGGACCCGTAGTGGTACACGCGCCCGTTGGGGTGGATGAGCGCAGCGGCGGCCCCGGAGCGACACAGCGCGAGGATTGTTGTTCAGTTCTTACTTATTGTTGCCGTGCTGGTGACGCGCCTGGATCTCGACGCGGGACCCGTAGTGGTACACGCGCCCGTTGGGGTGGATGAGCGCAGCGGCGGCCCCGGAGCGACACAGCGCGAGGATTGTTGTTCAGTTCTTACTTATTGTTGCCGTGCTGGTGACGCGCCTGGATCTCGACGCGGGACCCGTAGTGGTACACGCGCCCGTTGGGGTGGATGAGCGCAGCGGCGGCCCCGGAGCGACACAGCGCGAGGATTATGTTGTTCTTCGCGTTGGTGATGCGTACCGCTCCGTCGATGGTCATGTCCACTCTAAATAGTAGTAAAAAGTACAGATACAGACAGTTTTCAGTTTCAGTTTTATTCGAACAGCTTATACCTCCCTAAATAAATAAAGTAGCTAAAATGGTATAGGCAGGATTTAGTGTAAAGCCTGCGTGTAGAAGTAGGTACAGCCTACTCCCCTTACGTCTGCTCCAATTTGTAACGCCAAGCAAGGATGTGATGAATGAGCGTGGAAGTACCTACAGGCACAGACTCCACCTTTATAGTTTTACTGGTAGTTATTACGGTGACAGTGAGAAACAACGCGCCTTTCTGCCTGGTCCCACTTGTAGTTCAAGCGGGGTCTGCCATCATGGATATATGGATCAAAATGTTCGTGCTTTCCTATTCTTAATTGCTAATATTTAATATATGTACCGTATTTTATGAGACTGGAACTCTCTGTCAAATCAAAAATTGGTATGTAAATGAAGCAGGCTTACTTCACTCGCTCCCGTAGCCTGAGACAGATGGTGCCGTGCGGCGTCACAGAAGCATTGTACCCAGCGCCTCCCACAACGTCCGTCACCTATTAAAATATCATATTTTCTAAGCTTTATGTATAAGAGTACATAACTTGGATGTTTCAAGGCCCCCCGATTCGGCAGAAAATTTGTCTAACCAAAGTAAGATCGAATTCAGCATTCATTCGTCACGCAAAATCAGGTATGTTTGGACACGCCAGAAAATTCACAAACTAGACATTTTGTGCTGATAGACGGGATGAAGAAAAGGAACTACCAATAAGATAAGCAGGTGTAAGGAGATCTGCGATGTTGATTATATCTACATAACTTAGGTAGTTGGTCAACTTCCATACCACCGTGCCATATCACAGGGAATTTGGTCTAATAATATTGAAATTATAGAAGGCCTGCACACTGCAACTTGATCTTTAGTAAGTACATCCAGTCCTTTCACTTTATGATATGAAGTTAGATTGGTTGTAAATGGTTGACTCGGGTAGGTATAAGTAGGTAAATCAAAGTAAAGAAGATTCAGAATAACATTGAGGCTCACCTCGAGCTCCCTCCAGGTGTCGGCGTGATAGATGTCATCGCCGGGGTAGAAGGGAGCCTTGCGCGGCAGGGGCGCGCGCCACGGCGGCTGCCAACCCGCAGCTCCGCCTAGCTCCGCCTGACCCAAGCCACCTTCGAGGAACTTGCTATAGTCTTGGAATGACAAGTTCGACTCTTCCTGATATTTCAAATAAAAATAAGTGCATCCACAGAAGTAAGTATTTAAAGGTTTGACTGCTCGATTATGATGTAAGTATCAAGATTCTTCCATGTCAGACTGTGAACGATAGAAAACCATAGAATGTTCCAGCTGTCCTACCTCCCGGGCATGCTGTAGAAGTCAGCAAAAAGGGATTTTGAGGGTATAGTGTATTGATTGATTATTGATTTTAAGTAAGTAATTTAGGCGATATGCGCTGACGCTGACAAACGATCAACTCAATACCTACAGACGTGGCGAAGGCGCAATTTAGGCTACTTATGCTTTTTTGATCTGCGTACCCCGAAAAGGATAAAGACCTGAGTTTATGTACCTATGTAACTAGTAAGACGGCGACAGTTTCGGAAAAAACTTGCAGGGTTTGTAAATAAACTAGTAGGTAAGTTTCTCACCTGATTATACGAATGTGCCGTGTATACGCTCCTAGGGCGAACAGGCACAGACATATCTTTTCTAAAATCTGCGGTAGCCATTTTAACACTTCTTCAAATAATACTGTTAGGTTACACACTATTTTAAAAAATCATGAACTACAGTGACTATCTACACTGAAAAATGCTACATAATCTTATGTACTTCGCAATTGGACGGATAATAAAAAGTCAATTTGTCATTTATTTCATTCGATATTTAAAATCTTGATTTATTTCTCAGTAGCAGCTAATTTTATATATTCTGGCCATGGAGATTTCATTAAACTTAAGATGGAGTCTCAGAATAAAAACTCCATGTAGATACTTTCGGTGTAGTAGGGCTTAGTGCAACAGGCGAGCGGAAGGCCGTGTTGCTCTAAGCTAAGGAGTAGGGACACGAACACGAAGCCTATGTAAACACCATTGGTAGACAGACAGACACGCTGGACTGGAACACTGGAAAGGATACCAAGTTATTATTCAAGTTTTTCATAGCCTTCCACATTAGACTGGTAGCGATAGAACAGCTGCACCTCCTCCCGGCCATGCTGTAAAACCAAGCTAAGGGATTCGAGGGTTTTAGTATATTGTAATTTAGGTCGCCTGTCGCTATAGCAATAAACAGATCTATCTGGAATATCCCTAAAAACTTGTCAGACGTGGCGGAACGACCTTTGTTTAGGTCGATGACGCTCTGCCTACCCCATTAGGGATACATGCGTGATAGTATGATATGTATTGATAGGAACCAGCTCCTTCATCGGCCATCTTGGATTTTACAGCTGCCACAATCCCCGAATTCGCTCATTGGGCGAAAAAATTGGACATTCCGTTGCACTGCAAAACGAATGTCCCTTTTTTCCGGCCAATGAGCGAATTCGGGGATTGTCCAAAGGGGTGAAAAGGTCGATTCTTTTTTACGGACGTCCGAACTTTTTTAGGTTATAGATAGAGAGGGCGCCGCGAGGATCCCTCGTGACTTGATACAAAGATCAGACCCCTGGCAGCAGATGGGAAAATATGGGCTGATCTAGGAATTTTTTTTTTAAAAATCGGAATCAAAAAAATTTTAACTTCCGGTCAATTCTGACCTTAGTAAAATTCGTGATCTGATACAAGGATGAGATGAGACCCATAGCAGCAGCTTGGAAAATATGGCCAAAAACAGGAAAACATCATTTGGTAGCTTCAAATCAGCCGAAAGACTTCGAAAAACGGCTTCAAAGGCCCATTTCAGACCCCCGTAAAACTCCGGCCGCTGACACCATTTGTATGGGAGGGTAAATTTTTATTTATAATTTCGGCCTATGTTCCTTGGGGAAAGTTGTTCAGTTTGATGATAGAAAACCACCCTTAAAATATTTGTACTTAATTTAGTTAATTTCAACTTTTTTATCTTTATTTCATGTATCCGAATGAAATTCGTAAAAAGACACTACCTCCTCACGTACTTTACACGATACACGAATGACCACGTCTTTAGAAAAAAGTACACTTTGTTTTATGGCAACACTGACGGCCCGCCACGTTTCGCCATCGGTAGTCTTGTTAGTTGTTCATCCATTCTTAGTTATTTGTAACTTCTTAGCCATTTAGCACTTTATCAAACCTTAATCTATTAAAAATGAGTGCTCCAGCACAAGCCCCTGCTTACAAAATCGGAATAGTTAAGCAGGTAATACATCAAATTAGTGTTTTTCAAGTATTCCAGCCACTATGTGAGGTGCCTCGTGCCGATTTCGCATAGTTTGCCCTGTTGGCACCGCACCGCTTTAGCTTTATACGAACTATAAGTTTAATAAGTGATTTTAGAGACTGTTTCATTGTACCCAGTGGTGGTCATAAATATTGTGGCAAAACCGTGAGCATTTTCAATGAACCAGCTGGTTGATGTTGATTTCTGTTGGAATAGTAATGTAGGGGGTCCTACTACGTGACTGTCACGTCCCCTTTCTCCCAGATAGCAACATAACGTGAAAGTAACTATTTTGAAGGAGTGAGTAAAGTAAGTAAATTATTTACAGGTGTTGTCAGGGGACACAGTGGTAATAAGAAGGCAGCCCCAGGGCGGACCACCACCCGAGAAAGTAATAGCGTTATCGGGCATCACCGCCCCTAAACTAGCGCGCCAGAGGACTGCTAATAAGTAAGTCACGTAATGTTCAAACATACTATTTCAGATTTTACCTTTACACCTGATCAAAATCATTGTTTCATTCATAAAATTCACAAGGTAAGCTCAAATACCGACACTTTTCACTATTAGGTTCTGTAGAAATCAACCACTTTAGCAATTAAAGAACTACCTATACAATTACTACATAAATCAGTGATGCAATTTGGAATGTTATAAAAAAGTGAAAGTAGGTACTTACCTTTTTTAATGACTTTGTTCTTTCTGTTCTGAATAGCGTAACCAAAGCATTAGCGAATCTAATATATTTTGGTCCTGATATTTTGAAGTAAAAGTCACTGCACTGTGCACAAATGCATGTGTATTTTTAAATTACTCTTTACAATAATATATTATCTAAAAAGGTTGCAGTTGCCATTAGGTTGTAGGTGCAAATCTGTTATACCAATTTCATCATGGACTAGAGGACTGTTTAAAAATAAAGCTTAAATTAAACATTGGCCATCAAAATTAAAAGAGTTAAAGCTTACAAATTGATCCCTCTTGACTATTCTTGAGGGTTAACTCAGCCTATGAAACGTATGTTTTTGTATGTATGCTTATTTAAAAGTAAATGGGAGTTTTTTGCATGATACTTGTGAGTTCCTGCAGAGGGCGCTGAAACTGGCTAAAAAACCGTTTCTTTGCATGAAAAAGTCTATTGTTTATTTATATCGATTCTAATTTTGTCAAATCAATCTTTTTACATATCCGAAAGCTGTATGCATGCAGTGCATACTCACAAAGCATGCTGTGCATTTCTCACCAAAAGTGCTCTAGAAATCGAATTTTAAACGTAATCTCTAGGTATACCTACAAGCAGTACTGTAGGATTCCTTATGACTCCCTGATTACGAGTCAGTTAAGGGGGGGTGGGGGGCGAAATCAAAGATGGCATACAAGTATAAAATAAATTTCACCAAAACATGCTGTGTGGGGTATCATTTGAAAGGGATCATTGAGTAGATTACGAATATAATAGCATACTATAACATTTCTAACACTTTTTCTAACAATTTTTTAGAAAGTATACGAAAATTCTGCATTTCTGAGTTAATTTTAAACCACTATAGATTAAAAAATAATAAAACGCAACCAAATATGGCATACAAAGGAAAACAATATAGGGAGAGGACTGCGTCAATAAGTTTGTAATGATAAAAACCTTTTTTTTTCGAGATGTATGAACAAATTTACAGTTTTAGGAATTTTTCCTTTAATTGGTCTATTAGACACAGCTTCTTACTAAACATGATTGTAGGTTAATGGGAAGTACCCTACACGTTTTTGAATATAGAGAGAGCAAAACCTATAGGGTACTTCCCGGTGACCTAGGATCTTGAAATTTGGCAAGAAGCAATGTCCCTTAGCACAATCAAAGGAATAAATCTAATAACTATATATTTTTGATTAGATCACAATAAAGTATACTTTTAGTTTTCGATTTCCTTGCAAATTATCAAACAAACGTTCATATCTTTTGATTGCGAAGTATGATTCTTTTACAGCTTCAAGGGTTTATCGGGTCGTTGTTCGACTCGAAAATCCACTCGCTAAGAAGAAGAAGCTTCAAGGGACCGTAGATTTGAGTATTCGTTGTAAATTTCAACTTGATACATTCACAAATTTCTGAGAAAAAGGGTTGTGACAGACAGACGGACGGACAACCGAGTGATCCTATAAGGGTTCCTTTTTTCCTTTTGAGGTACGGAACCCTAAAAATTAAGTATCAGTTTTTTTGCTTGAAAACGTTTCAGCAGACAAACAACTTACCTAATATAATAAACAGACAGGTATATCAATTAGAGATGAAACGGATAGCTCTTTGGCCGGATACCGGATACCGGATATCCGGCCTACCGTAAGGCCGGATGACCGGATATCCGGCCGCCGGATATTCGGCTGGACTTAGTCGTTTTGCGCGTCATGCGCAGGAGCTTAGTCAATGACGAAAACAACCGAGCCCGCCCGAACGTTCGTGCGCCACTCATTTTTGATATTTATTCACCATAATTTACCTTTAGTTCAGTTTGAGTACTAATTTTCTTTTCTTTTTTGATATTATATTAATTAAATAAAGTGTCTAAATTGCATCATCTGTCTTTTTTTTAGTATCCGGTATCCGGCCGGATACTGCCTTAATATCCGGTATCCGGCCGGATAGTAAAATAATGGCCGGATAGGCCGGATACCGGATAGTTACCGGATATCCGTTTCAACTCTAATATCAATGCAAACGGTACTTACACATTGTTATTTTTTTCCTAAAATGTGTATGGAGTCGATATGATAAATGAAAATATCTCTGCTATCGCACAGTTGCGGGTAATATCCTCATATCCTCGGAGGTTATTGACAATTACAAATTAATTATTATAGATTTTTTGACACACTTCATGTCTTCGGCAAATTATGTTTACCCGTGCGAAGCCGGGGCGGGCCGCTAGTTGTAAATATTGACTACTCAAATCAATAACTTATATATTTTTAACTCGATTATTAAATCTATAAATGTGCATTTTTTTTAAATGATGAATGAGATTGAGATCCATAATATTTTACCCACCAGTTTTAAGTATAAATGTTTTGAATTTTTTTAGCCACCCAGTCATCACTCCTATTATCATGGGCATGGGCAATCTATTATGATTGCTAATAGGCATGAAATGAAAAAAAAAACATAATTGGCACATTTTTTTCCCTAAATGTTTTATGTTTCTCTCATTTATTTTATTACTATAAATAAAGCCTGGAAACTTTTTAATTACAAAGGATTTTTTTTGTGTATCATTCTACACAGCTATACCGCCGCGCTTATAAGTAATCTGTGACAAAGGGTTGCTCAATTGGGTACTTGACTGGGTAGCTTAAAAAATTCAAAACGTTTATACTTAAAACTGATGGCTAAAAATATTATGGATTTCATTCATCATTTAAAAAAAAATGCACATTTCGATTTTAACAATCGAATTAAAAGTATATAAGTTATTGATTTGATTAGTCAATATTTATAAAATGTCAAAAACACTTTTTTTGTATGAAAATTGTGAGTTATGACGTCACATTTTAGTAAATATTGACTACTCAAATCAATAACTTATATACTTTTAATTCGATTGTTAAAATCGAAATGTGCATTTTTTTTTAAATGATGAATGAAATCCACAATATTTTTAGCCAACCATTTTAGTACATATTGACTACTCAAATCAATAACTTATATTATATATTTATTATATTAAAATCTAAATTAGATCTGTAATAATAAAAGACAAAATAAGAATTATTTTTGCAAAAGGAGTTTTTTTATTTTATACCTATTGTCAGCTTACTCTTTAATACTTTCATGTCTGTATTTTTCTATTTTGCACACATTGTACAGCTCAGCGAATATCAGTATTTAATTTAAATAGGTAACAAAATTTTCAAATTTTATATCACTTATTTTGTTAGTATTATAATTATTTATGATGGGAGGCCATACATTCAAATTATACTTTTTAAAACACATGTAGATATCAAGAAATTCTCACAGGAGTGATTCGAACCCACGACCTTCGGCGAACCGTGCCGCTGCTCTAACCACTGAGCTACCTTGCTTTCGAATACTCTGGCGATATTTTTATTTACATGTTTTAAAAACGTCATAATTTAAAATATTTGAAAAATACACTTTGTTTTACATGCAGGGTAAAACATAGATTTAAAACATTTGTTTGTTTAAGATTTGAAAATGCTTGTGTTATTTCTATTAGTATGAAATATGTAGTTACTTTCGTGTTTAAAACGGTAACGTAATGAATGTATCATTTATTCATCTACTAAAACAATGTCATGCTGAGAGATAAAAACAAAATAATAATATAAATGAATGTAAGTGTGTTATCTAGGTGTTTGCTCAATCTTCATTCTGGAAAAGAGATTTAACTGATTTCTCATGAAGATATAGTAGAGTAGAATAGTGGGTATGGGCTGGCAGAATCAGCTCTTTTATTGCAGGTCAACATCTCATTCCCACAGGACACAAAATACTACATGTGAGGTAACAAAACTGATCAATTTATAATATCTTAAAATACCTGTATTATTTTGTTACAGTGACACTGAAACAAAAGACGAGCCTTTTGCTTGGGAAGCTCGTGAATATCTGAGGAAAATGCTTGTAGGCAAAGAGGTTATATTCACTGCTGAGAAGCCAGCCAACTCTGCAACCAGGGAGTATGGTATGGTTTGGGCCGGAAAAGACCCCACCAAGTCAGAGAATGTCAGTGAAGGTCTTCTAGCCGAGGGCCTTGCTAAAGTTAGAGAGGGAGGCAGGAACATACCCAACCTCAAGAGATTTGTTGAAATTGAGGATCAAGCTAAATCCCAGGGCAAAGGTATTTGGGGTCAAGATCTACAGGTAGGTGCTATACACTTAAGCTACTTCATGATTTTTATAACGATAATAATATTTAATTGCCTGTAAATGAATTATTATTTTCACAGGACCACATTCGAGACATCAAGGGCAGCATTGAGAACCCAAAAGCGTTTGTGAACAAATACAATGGGCAGCCAATCAAGGCTATCATAGAGTATGTCAGAGATGGATCAACAGTCAGACTTTGTCTGCTGCCTGATTTCTATCAAATTACTTTGATGCTATCTGGGATCAGGGTAGGTAAACTTTGTACCATCATTATTCGCTTGCCCTTATCTCATTTATTTGGGGTCGTCGGTGCAATACATTTTTTCTTCAATTCATCCCTGTCAGCCGTCAGTCCAACACACACTTATTCTAGACATAAATCCATGCAGTCCATCCATCTTATCTGGTCGTCCCCTCCCAATACAATGCATCCAACCAAATTCAAATCCATTACCCACAAATGGGGTTAAAAACTGGGCACTAGCGAGTGTTCCTTTTTCCTGTGATTGGTCAGTAATCTGTCAATGACAATATCAATTTTGCGTCTTCTCGTTGGTCTCTTTTCTTTTGGAACACTTGCTAGTGACGCCATCTGCGATTAGCTTTGCGTTTTTATCCCCATTTGAATATTACAATAATTTCAATTTGTAGTGCCCTACTATGAAACAAGATGGAGAATCGGAGCCTTTCGCGGAAGAAGCTCGTTTCTTCTTGGAGTCTAGGCTGCTTCAGAAGGATATCGAGGTGATCCTCGAGTCTGTCAACAACAACAACTTTGTCGGCACGATCCTGCACCCCCAGGGCAACATCGCAGAAGCACTGCTCAGGCAAGGATTCGCAAGATGTGTCGACTGGTCTCTCGCTGTTATGAAATCAGGTTAGTGTAATGTTAACAATAAAAGTATTTATATTTATGAGTTAGTTAACTGCGGATGTAAAATATTATTTTACTAATTGAAAACGCCAGCGAAATTACTGTAAAGACAGAATATTAAGCTAGATATGAAGGTTCATATACCACCCTTTGTTTGAGGGTAGTTTACTACAGACATGAGAAGTAAGTAGTGTGCATGTCGGGCGGAGTTATAGTGGTTTTATCTCACGACTGCCGCTCGGCCATACTTGTGTGTGTAAATGTACCTACCTACACGCACATTGCCTGAGTGTGCGTGAGTTAGCCTGACGGCGCGTGTCTGTACGCACAACCACAAGAAGGCTCGAGTGGCAGTCGTTAGATAAAACAACTATACTCACTGGTGTCCAGGTGCGTCGACGCTGCGTGCCGCGGAACGAGCCGCCAAGGAGCAGAAACTGCGCATCTGGGCCAACTACGTGAGCAATGCGCCGGTCATCGCCGCTAAGGACAAGGAGTTCTCGGCCACCGTGCTCGAGGTGGTCAACGGCGACGCGCTCGTCGTCAAACTGAACAACGGCACCGTCAAGAAAATCTTCCTCGCCAGCATCAGGCCGCCCCGCGAAAAGTTAGTGCTTATCATATTTAAATTATTATTATATATAGCAGGGTTATTATTATTACTACGATAATATTTTTAATAGGGTACGTCGATAATTATAATACATAGGGGGTTACTACAGGTGGTTGGTTATTGTTCCATTTTCTTATTAACGCATTGTATTGTGAAGACATTTTTTTGGTGACTTTAGATCTCTACTTTCCATCTATGAATCATTTTATGAAATAAAAATAGGTACAATAATTTTAAACGTTCATTTTTAGGAACAGCCCAGATGAAGAGGAGAAGAAGTCACCAAGGCCCAAAGGTTTCAAGCCGCTGTACGACATTCCGTGGATGTTCGAGGCGCGAGAGTTCCTCAGGAAGAAGCTGGTGGGGAAGAAGGTGAACGTCACCGTCGACTACATCCAGCCAGCCAAGGACAACTACCCCGAGAAGACGTGCACCACTGTCGTCGCTGGAGGACTGTAAGTATACATAGCAATGATGTAACTCAATTTTATTCCGATCCGATTTTGATTATTGATATGAAAAATAATGTTGCATGTTCTATTTACAGGAACGTAGCAGAAGCACTAGTAGCCAAAGGTTACGCGACTGTCGTCAGGTACAGAAATGACAACGACCAGAGAAGTTCACATTACGACAAATTGCTGGAGGCGGAACTGAAGGCACAGAAAGCAGCTCTCGGCGTCCACGCCAAGAAAGACATCCCCACGCACCGCGTTCAGGACACCAGCGGAGACTCGGCCAAGGCGAAAAAGTTCTTCCCGTTCCTGAAGAGAGCCCAAAAGACAGAAGCCACCGTCGAGTTCGTCGCGAGCGGGTCTCGCATGCGCGTATACATTCCGAAGGAGTCTGTCGTGATCACGTTCCTGCTGGCCGGCATCAACTGCCCGCGGGGCGCGAGGCCGGCCATCGGTGGCGGCGGCGGCATGCAGGACGCCGAGCCCTTCGGCGAGGAGGCGCTGCACTTCACCAAGGAGAAGTGTCTGCAGCACGACGTCAACGTCACCGTCGAGGAGATGGACAAGGCCGGCAACTTCATCGGCTGGCTGTGGGTAGACAACGAGAACCTCTCCGTGTCGTTAGTGGAACACGGCCTCGCCTCCATGCACCACACCGCCGAAACATCAGAGTTCGCACGCGTCATCAAAAACGCTGAAGAGAACGCTATCAAGAAACGCATCGGCATATGGAAAGATTACGTCGAGGTGGAGAAAGAGGCCGAGAAAGAGAGGAACGCTCCAGTGCAAGACCGCGTAGTGAAATACGAGAAGGTGATCGTTACGGAGGTGACGCCGGACGGCACGTTCTTCGCTCAGAACGTGGATTTGGGGACAAAGCTGGAGAACTTGATGGAGAAGATCCACCAGGAGTTGCAGGCGAACGCGCCGCTCCCGGGCTCGTACGTGCCTAGACGTGGGGCCATCTGCGCCGCGCGATTCTCCTTGGATGATCAGTGGTACAGAGCGAAGGTTGAGAAAGTTGACCAAGACAAGACTGCTCATATTTTCTACATCGATTACGGCAACCGTGAGGTAAGTTTCAATTTACCATCATCACTTATATAAAATCTATTAGATTCTTTGTTTTTAGCTCGTTCCATCGTTGACTCTGTCACGGACATCGCTGACCTTTGTTTCTAGAGTCAAGAGCTAACCCATACCAAGTTAAAAAATTGATAATGGATAAATCCAAAATGCGACAAAAAGTAGCAAACATGAAATAATTACGCATGCGATTGTACATTTCTTGAAAAATCATACGGTAGCTGGTAATGTGATTCTGGTTGTTGACAAACAGGGAAATGGTAATTATGCATGGTATACTTTATTATGTAGTAGGATAAATAAGTGGAACTGTGTTGGTACTGTATTCAAAAGTGCAATTTCCCGTCAGGTGGTAAGCAGCACGCGGCTGGCGGCGCTGCCCGGCGGCGCGGAGAGCGACCCTGGCTACGCGTCGGAGTACGCGCTGGCGTGCGTCAAGTTCCCGGCGGACCCCGACGACCGCGCGGAGGCCGTGCGCGCCTTCTCCATGGACACGCTCAACAAGAAGCTGGTGCTCAATGTGGAGATGCGCGGCTCGCCCCCGCAGGTCACCCTGGTAGAGCCCACCAACAACCTCGACCTCGGCAAGGTAACCACCGCCACCATCTAGATTAACCTCCTTCGCACTATGTAGACAAGACAAATAATTAATTTAAACTAATAACCCTCTGGTTTTTAAGGTCAGAGGCATCAGAGACAAAAATTTATGTAGCAAACATAGCTGAATTAAAAAAATCGTTGCGTGCTACGCATCCAAAGGAAATGTTTCTGTATCAATGACTAACCCCAATGATTTGCATTCGTTCACTATGAGCCCAGAGTGATATTTGTATGTGTATGTTGCAGAACCTGATCAAGGAGGGTCTGGTGCTGATGGAGGGCGTGCGCGACCACCGGCTGGCGGGTCTGGTGGCGGAGTACCGCGCGGCGCAGGACCACGCCAAGAGCTCGCGACTCAACCTGTGGCGGCACGGGGACATCACCGACGACGACGCCGTCGAGTTCGGCGCGCGTCGCTAGCGCCACCCGGCCCCCTCGGCCCCGTCGCCGCCCTACGACGCCACCGCCGAGCCCGAGCACACGCTCTACTGTGCCACCTGCATGGCACCGCACGTCGAAACTGTCATTTATACACTCATCTACGAGTTTTTGTGAAGGCAACCAGGTTAAGTGCGTAACATTATTTAAACTACAGACACTTAAATGTTTCAGTGTTTATCAGAACGATGTATGTATAAAGCTGTGAACAAATATTTATATGCATGTAATTGTAATTAAAAATCATAATGATAAATGTTGTCTTCCCAAGAACCTATTGTACTTCAGTTTGTAAATCATGAATTCATAATTTAAGTTGCGACCGTTAGTATATAGAAGAAATAGTTAAAATGAATTTATATATCAGCAATTATTATTGTGTGTAAGTTTATAGTGGTTGACTGAGACGCGAACAGCGGCGAGGCGACCGGCGGCAGACTGCAGACACGCTGCGGCGGGACGCTGCTGCGACACATTTCATGTTACAAACAACAGTAACTAAGTAGTTGATAATTATGGTTGTTTAATACTCTGTTATTCGGAGGCATCTACACCTATAGATCTACCTATAGATTGATAAAATAATCCATAGGTTAAATTTTATCCTTAGAACGAACTGTCTATATTTTTGTGACTATAAATGAACATGAATTTATAATTATTATGATAAAATTTAAAGTAATTGTTGAACATAATTTTATGATTTAATTTTAGCAGTTATTTATCCATCATGCAATATAACAATGACTCTTAAATGTTATTGTTGCTTCATTTACACCACAAATTACTATGCTTTTATAGTAACTTGTGTGAATATGGCTTGCATTACTTGATGTATATTTTTTATTTACTTAGAAAATCAATTGAAGGCTTGTCATAAATTAATTTTATTCCTTTTTTTTTATTTGTCTGAGGCACTGTGACTGCGACTAATTATTACGTGGTCTTTGAAACATACTGTGCTGAACAACTTGTTAGTAATCCTGCAAATTACTTGGTGATCTGCTCTTGTCTTCACATCTTCATTTTCCACTTACTTTCGTTTTTTCATCGTACTTATTATAATGCATGAACCTACCTCTTTCCGAGAAGATTTTTAAAATAAAGTTTATGTAATCTTATGTAGTACCATTTGGTGCGTGGATTGTTAAATGACCTGGTATATTAAATTGAAATACATATTTTAGAAAATTCATGGTGTTTTAGTGCTTACTAATATCCATCCATTATTTACTTAAAGTATTAACTTAGTCCTACAAAGTGAAAACACAAAGATAATTACAAAAATATTTATTCACAAAAGATTTCGCATTTTTGTTTGCGCGTAATAAGTGGCTAAAAGTAAATTTCCAAGTATTTAATACATACAACCACTGTGACAAGTTAAAAGTAGGAATATCGTGCTAATAAAATAAGATAATTTTGGCACTATGGAAAAGTTTAAAACAATACGATATTAATTCTGCATTTTTGGGGTAATTTAATAAATAAGTACAATTATCATAGTTATTATGAAGATCACCATGGTAGGAGGTGTACCTACTTCTATATTTACAGGTAAAAAAAATTAAAAGAATATAAATTTATTGAGTGCATACAGTGAACCACTAACATCAGAAAAAATACCTAAATTTAGCAATAAAAGTGGTCAAATAATCACTTATACAACACAGACTTATTTAATATTTATTAAAAGGCGGTTTTTATTGCAACGTCAATAGATATACTTTAATAATTCTTATATGTTGTGCTTTTAAGGCAAAAAAATTTAAACTGCACAACTCGTGACGTGACCTTTACTACAATACAATATAACAGCGTTACTTAGGCCTAGCACGCAGGGCGATTTTTTTCGCGCGAAATAAAATCCCGGGGGTAATTTGTACGTCGAATCTCGCGCGATTTTTTTCCGCGAGTGCGTGCACCTTCATACAACTCCATACATCACAGATTTCTGCGGAAACCGCCCTGCGTGCTAAGCCTTACCCTTGAAATTCGCAAACAAGGCGAATTGCAGAGCCCAAACGTGGTCCAAACAGTTACTATACATACCTAATTAAAATATAAAATAAATATATTCTAGGATTTGAATTTGAAAAGGTTACCGTGTTTTCTTTGATTCGTAGTAGAAATGATAGAAATGAATAACCATATCAAGGATATTTTCACATAACAAATTTTTTTTTAGTACTTACATACAACTGGAACTTCTTTAATGTTTTAGTTTCAAAATATAAACACAAGTTAACTAGTACTGTTCTGAGAAGCTTTTACAGTAAACGTCGTCACGTAATGCTGAGCTGAAATACGTATAGGTATTGGAATGGATAGGTTAGGAAAAAATAAGCTACCTCACTGAATTATTCTACGTCTAAGTATAGGTCTAAGTCTAACTAAGAAATATAATGGTACTTTTTGTCATTATTCGGAGTTCAATAAGATTTTTATCAAATTGAAAGGATCGGTTTTAGCGCGGCATTATAAACCTCATTCGGACAATCATTCGTATATATGTTACGCACAATCCCCGAAATCGCCCATTGGCCGGAATAAAGGCACACTTCGCGGATTGGCAAATTCAAAACGCGCAATCCCCGAAATTTTAAGTTTTACGTTTTATTATCACCAATTTACATCAAAATACTGATCTATCATTTTTTACTAATCATTATTTGCCACCTTTAGAAATTTTGGTTACAAATTATTCTTGTTAACTGAAATATTTTTACTAGACATATAAGTAACATCCCTATAACTAAAAATTGAACTATTAGGTATGCCCTAAACCTCATGTACAATGGTGTGTCTTACAGTTGTGTCTTTAGCGTCATCATCAAAAAAGGGACCAATCGAATCTGGTATAGGTGGTACATTGATGAGGAATTGTTGAATACTAGTATAGTAATCCCTGCAGGTCCAGGTGTCGTCGTGGCCTCCGCCAGGCATCACCACAATCTTCTTGCAAATAGCACCACACCTCATGTACAGCTCCTTTGCCATTGAGGGGGGAACCAAGGCGTCGTTTGATCCACACATCACGAGTGTTGGTGTCAGTACAGTGCCTATTTTCTTCAAAGATGTATACTGTAAAATAAATAAATAGATTTTAATAATGTTAATTCACTCGCCTTAGTTTAGGAACTGTTTCAGCTAGGTTTCAGTGATTATAAATGAATACAAATAAGTATTTTAAAAACTACTCACCAAAACTGATGAACAAACAAAGTTTTTTATTTGCTATAAAATTAACTTTTTTATTGTTTCGGTAAATTGTGAATATAAAGGATAATTGCCTTTATACAGGTCATAGATCTAATTTAAAAAAAACTTTTTCTTTAAGATTCTTTCGACTTAATTTTTTTGCTGTGGTAGATCTGAGCCTGGGCTCACGATTCAGGGGTTAGAATTGTAGGTTCGAATCCCATGGGGAACCCTCAGGTGATATATTAGTTAGGCAGCTTAAAATCTCTGACACCAGGGATTAACTTCTGACATGATAAAACAAGAAGAATTATTTATTTCTGTAATGTTTTAATACCTTGTTCTTGTGGCAAAACTGTGGTAACCAAAGCAAACATTTCCACTTGAGAATTATCTGCGCCATATCTGGTATGCTGGTGAAAGTATTCTCGACAATTAGTGCCCAAATCTTGTTTCTATACTCTAATCTTGAAGCCAAATCAATGGCCACTGCTCCCCCTAAATATCAATGCACTGTCAATAAAATATTCACACAAGTACAGAAGTACATCATTTTGATAATTGAAATGAAAATAATGCTATATAATAATAATGCTATGATATAATATATTAAACTGAATATGGTTGGTTGATAAAATGATAAAATAAGCTTCACAAAAGGGTAGCCTATAAAATACAATTTTTGGAAAATTTGGCAAATTGATGTCTTTTTACAAAATATAAATTAATATTGTATGGAAAACTCAAAAATTACTTCAATAATTCATCAGTTTCATGTCACAAGTAACACAATGCCTCGTGATTTTTTCTTAACAATTTCTAAATTGAAATTAGTTTAAATGATATAAATAATAAACAACAAAACTTACCCAATGATCGACCAAAAATGATTATTTTAGTGCGATCAACATCTGTTCTTTGTAAGAGATAGTCCAATGCACACTGAGCATCAACATACAGACCATGCTCTGACGGGGACCCTTCTGACAGACCATAACCTCGATATTCAACCATCAGGATGTTTATGTTCAATTTATGATAAAACCCAGATACGTTTGACAATCTGAAAAAGAAATCTTATTTATTATACATAGTAAATATTGCAAATTAAATCATTGAAATAATTTATGACTACTAAACTGAAATAGTCACTGTTACAACTTTAAAAATTAAAGTTTTTAAAAATTTGAGCCCACAAAGATTTGAGCTAGCAAAATAATAATAGGTGTAAAAATATTATTATAAACTTTAGGGTGTAAATGTGAACCATTTACTTTCCCAAAGAAACATAATGAAATCGAGCCTCCCATACGAAATGATCCAAGAAGCTGCTATCATTTGTATGGGAGACATTCTGTAGAAACCCTTTTTTTTTCATATTTAAATTTATATAGATTTTGTTACTTTGAAAAGTCGTTCAGTTTCAAAGGTTCATTCATACCGTAAAGTTTGATGAGCTAATTAATATTTGTGCTGTTTACCTCTGTCCCATATTCCCTGCATTTCCATGGAAGAAAATCATAGTAGGTCTATGATTACTATTTGTAGGTTGTCTTATAAGAAACATGTGTATTTTGAGACCATCTTGATTGTTAATCTTGATGCTCTCATAAGGCAACTTGTAATTGCTTGGTTGTAGAACAAACACTCTTGAATCTGGAGGGTCATTTGGATAATACAGCAATAGATCCTGTGCACTATAAAGTATTCCTGTAACATACATTTTTTTATCAGAATCCTTTACCCAACAAGTTTACAGGTAGCTGATAATAGTAGTATAGGGCAGGGCTATGGGGTCATTGTAATGCAATATCCCTTTTGAACATATTTATTCTTCAATATTTATTAAATGTTATGTGAATCTTCACAATGCATTAATACTAATAGTACCACTTTACAACCTGTGTCATAGCAGTGGAAAATAGGCAGCACAAGAAACTCATACACTACAGGTCAGGGAGTCAAGTTCAAGGTGGTCTTTTAATAAGGTTTGAGTTACAATCATATGTTTCTTGTGCTGTGCTGAAATAACTGAGTTATTTTAACAATTATCTGACTTATACTAAATGTGCCTACTTCGCAGTCTTGCAAATCATATATCTTTTAACTATAATTTGTAAGATATGATAACAGTACTCAAAATACACCCTATAGCTTGTAGCTAGTTTTTTGTACTCTTTTTGATAACCTAAAAATGTCATAACTTTTGAGTTAATAAAGTAATTTATTATAATTTCTTGTATGCTTACCGGATATTCCCAAAACGAATACTGCAAAGGCTGTAAACAAGCCGTAAAACCAGAAAATTATAACACTGGAAAACAGAGTAAGAGTGGACACTACCCATAGTCGGTACAATATAACTCGGATTATGTGAAACATTCCTATAAATTTAACTTTCACGATTTTGATACATTTTACGAGGCTGGAATAAGGTAAAAGACAATGTTTCTTTTATAATAATAACCCAGCCATTTCAATAGATTAGATTAGTTTTTTCTTTTGTCTTGTCCGAAGCACGTCCCACTGAGTAATTAATCAACTAACTAGGCTAAGCAAGCTAACGTGAGGCGGTGAGGCTATCTTATATGCTCAGTGAGGCTATCTAGCTAGCGCACGTCCGTTCCGTGCGAAGTTTTGCAGTTTAGTTGTCGTCATCATGACATACCTATATAATATAATAAATGTGTCAATGTCACTACTCACTGTTTGGGAAGGCAAAAAGCATGAGTCCATGCAGCCCAGTCTTCAGTATTATTTTGTTCAGTGAACTTAAGCTAGATAATCTTAACTTAAGTTAGAGTCTGTGCGAAAAGAGAATAGGCATAGAATCGGAGGGTGCACATTTGTATTAATTAGCCCACGGCTGGTTGCGTGGCGTTTATGCCTAGGTCTTTGACCTAAAACCTCCAAAATTTAATGTAGAAGGTTAGTGTTAAAGACTTGGGCATAATCCTCACACG
This sequence comes from Scrobipalpa atriplicella, assembly GCA_029255725.1. Classification (NCBI taxonomy): domain Eukaryota; kingdom Metazoa; phylum Arthropoda; class Insecta; order Lepidoptera; family Gelechiidae; genus Scrobipalpa; species Scrobipalpa atriplicella. The sequence continues at coordinate 6,334 of JARACY010004526.1, read as the reverse complement.
CACAAGCGACAGTTAATTAAATACAAATGCACGCCCTCAAATTCCATGCCTGTTCTCTTTTCGCACAGACTCTATAGATGCTAGTCTAAAAAGTCATTGTAATGCGCCGGTGATTTACATTCCAATGCTTAACAGACTTTTGCGCGGAGATGTCAATTCGAATCGTACGGTAACGCCTTCCTTTGCTTCCTACCACAGACTACTAAGAGAAACTAGCGCTTCCTACTCATGCTAAGATAACGTTAAATTACAATAAACACTGCAAGGAACTAATTTAGAAGAACGAGGAACAAAGTCCGTCTGATTTTTCATGTTTTCCGCGAAAAACTCTAACCTAACCTAGAACTTATTAGAATGCGAGTGTGGTGCCCGCATTCCAATGCTCGATGAAGTTTTATGTGGGAGTGTCGATTCGAACCATACAGGATTTCTGTACTTTATTTCTCACTTTTACCACATTGTCTTTCACTACCCGCACATTATCATGCTAATCCCACTACTTTATTACAATAATAGCAGCGAAAAACTAAATTAGAAAGCCTTCTGAAGTGATTCGTTACGATTCCCGCGCAAAACTCTCGCAGCCAAACATACAAATCTCATTCTTTTTGTCTATGGTTATCTGCCATATTTCTGCTTTGGAATCAGGTCTTTTGGCCTTTTGAAAAAATATTACATTTTATTACAATAAATAGGCATCAGGAATATTCCCGATTTATTTATTACTCACCTCATCTCTCTCAATCGATTGATTGAATCTCCCAACTTTTTCTATCCACGGGAATTGAACCTACCACGGCCTCACGTGCACCTAGGGGAAACGGTTAGGAGAAAATCACTGTCAAAATAATTTCAAAATGACATTTGGCAAAATTTTCTCTTGGTAATAAGGTCGAGAATGGCGCGGTAACCATAGACAATTCCCCTTATCTTCCCCTAACCGTGCATGCGTGAACGCACTACCGGATCGAGAGGTCCAGGCATGGGCGTCCCAGGTTTTGGGCCAGGGGGGTGCAAATCACTACTCGGCTTTGGGCCAGGGAGGGGGAGGGAAATCACTACTCCGATGTACAAAATTTGATAGCTAGTAGGGGAAAACTAAATCCAGGGGAGGGAGGGGGCAGCTGCCCCCCCCCCCCCCTCGGTACGCCCATGGCTCCAGGCTTAAACAGACCGATATCCAACTGTTAATATAAAATATCCTTGATCTATATTTTCTCCAAAATTTCAAACACCCACTGGCTACAAAACTGTTCGCGGACAGTTGGATATCTCTCTTGCACTCACAGTAAGAGAGAATTCCGTTTGTCCCGCATTTTTGTTTTTGTAGCCGGTGCTCGCCCCCTCTTTAAAATGATAAAATACTCTCCCAGGGAACATCACGTCTCTAAGCGGGCCGAGTAGCCCTAATTTTTAATAGAGTAGTCAAAATTGTATGGAATGGAAACTATCGTATGCTGTGGGGAAATACTGCAGATTAATATCGTTATTTTAGAAGCAGAAAAAATAGGTACGATAAAGGATCTTAATAAAAATAAGTTTAAAAAATCCTACTCGATTTAGTTCAATCAAGAAAACTCATTGAACTACTGCTACGAAAAGTTCTCGTTAGTTCAATCATTGAACTGTACCATTGAACAACTGAGAATAGAGGAATTTTATGTTGTTTATGGGAAATCGAAAATTTAAATTAATATCACAACATTCACAACTTGAAACAAACCCTAAAGTGGTGTGGAAGGTGTAAAGGTGTGAAAGTAAGAATACGTTTTAAAATGATTAAATTACATATATTAAAATGAAACATGCTCCAGTTACTTAAACTATTAACATTTTATAAATGTACTTTTATTAAGAAAACATTTTACAGCTCACTGCAAGCGTCCAACGAGTTTCGAAGACATAATTTTCATTTAAAATGGCCTACGTGGATAAATATTCAAATTGCCACCCAATTTGGACGTCTGCAGTGGTTCCCATGCTGTGTACTACATTGGTGGCGATTCAGTTGTAGGCACAACTTAACTTAATTTAGTTCGGTCCTGTCACTTTCTATTTAAATTAAAATATAGACAGCAACGGGTGTCGTCTTATTTAAAGCAATATACGTTACTTTCCGGCTGTGCCAGTTGTACCATTTGACAGCACCATTGGATGGTACTACTGGTAACTTTTTTGCATAATTTGTCCCAATTGTACCATGATAAATTGTCATAGGATAGCACCCGGATTTACTCGCCTTTCGAAATAATTAATATTTAAATACCGTGTGTTGGGGTAAAATGGGGGAATTATTCCATGTGTAGAGAATTATGCAGGCAGGCAGCAGTGAGCCGGAGATTCGGAGGCGAATTGGTATAGGCTATGGCCAAGACGCCTCAGCGACAACTCAGCAAAATTTGGGGGGACAGAACTATCACAAACCGGACAAAAATCCACCTTGTCCGCACGTTTGTGTTCTCCATTTTTCAGTACGGAGTCGAGTCATGGACTATAAAAGTCGCTGACAGGCAACGCATAGACGCCTTCGAAATGTGGTGTTGGCGCAAAGACCTGTGTTATATTTAGGTCTGTGTGTTGGCGCCGCCTGCTAAGAATTCCTTGGACGGCTCACCGCACTAACATCTCGGTCCTAAAGCAACTGAAAAATTGAGCGAACTCAGCGACTATCCTCTATCTGTTTGTGAAGAGTGCTACAATATTTCGGTCACATTGCTCGTAGGGACAGTAACAATCTAGAATGTCTGATAGTGACAGGAAAAGTAGAAGGGAAACGGCCTAGAGGCCAAAGTCCGAAGATATGGACGGACCAGGTATCCGAAGAGCTGAAGATAACCGTCAGCGGCACACTACATTCGGCGGCTGATCGATCGATGTGGAGACAGGCCGCCGTTGATAGAAGGAGTCACGATCCTCAGCAGTGAGTGACCAACTAAGGAGGAGGAGGAGAGAATTATAATCAGCCGTTGTGTTGCTGTCTCTATATTCATTCAAATATCAGAACGTGACAGGACCAAAGTGACCAAACTAAAACAAGTTATTTACAATAAAACAAGCATTTAAATAAGAGCACGGATTACTTTGTGGTCGAAAAAACCAGTATTGTGGTGTTAGTTCAAATCACATGGCGCTAGTAGCATTATGAGGATAGAAAAAAGAAAATAGCCACTTTTTTGTGACGGTATGCCGGTCTTACGCTGTATAATGAAGTATGCCGGACTTCCCCACATTGACCTTACCTAAAATAAGTTAAGTTGTGCTTACAACAGAACTGGCACCATTATCAGTTCGATCGATGGTATATCGTAACAGATATTTTGATACAAAATAATAAGCATAAAACGGAAGGGTGGTCCATTTTACTCAATTTATGACTAATTTATGGGCAACGAACGGACACTTATCCATAGAAACATTTTCTAGTAGGTACTTATTAGAAAATGTTTCTATCAAGAATTTTCTTCTGGCGCCTGTCTGTCTACCATGTACTAAACGTGCGAGGTAGTGGAGCGACTGTCAATGGTGCAGATTCTGTTGTACCTATAGATAAAATTAAACTTAGTATTTTAGTTTGTTCCTGTCACTTTCTTATCTTTGAAAAAAAAAGAGACTGCAACACAATAGCTGATTTAACTATAATCCTGTGAATGTGATGTATAGCAAGACCACTAACTAAAAGACCTGAAAAGAGAAAAAAGAAGAGAAGGACTTATGGACTTCCTACAAGCCCTTCTCTATGGTTCATCTATGGCAGGTCTTTTTAGTTCGTGGTCAGGGTAGACATGTACTACTTTAAATAAAAGGAAACCATATAGCATGTTATTTTAGGCGTGTAACGTGACGGATACCTATTAATCAGCTGTTGTGCGGCTATCTCTTTTTTATTTAAAATTTAGAACGTGAAAGGATCAAATATACCCCGTTCACCATAAGATGATTACTGACTGACAGCTCATTGCTATCGATTCGTGGAGGCCACGACTTAACTAAATCTTGATTAAAATTATTGCCGTCCTTTTCTGTTCTCCCATAATAGAAAATGACAGATATAGACTTATATTAGTTAAGTCGTGATTTCTGCAATTACGAATTGCTACCATTGTATGCAGAAAATGACATTTTATAAGGGCTGTCACTAATCAAGATAAAATGAACAGGTTATAAAATAAGTTGTATCTACAACAGAATCGGTACCATTGATTCGTACTAACAGGACCAGTCGTTGTCTCTCGCATCCCTAATGTCCCTAAGGACCGAAAATGGTATTGATTTTGATACCTCTAGGACATAGATATAGGCTTATACTTTTTACTTTGCATTTTAACATCTCACTCGTAGATCTCACTGGCTAAAAAGCCTAAACTGTCAAACTGTTATTTATCGACATAATTTAAATAAACATATGTAATTTGATCCGAGGTGTCGATTCGAACCCGTACAAAACTTAATTAAACCATATAATCAAAATAAGGTATATTCTATACTGCCATCCATATCTGTCTCATGTCATGAGCATGACAGAAAATTACAGGTATATATTTTAGTAAGTCTGTGCACGCGTTCGAATCGACACCATCCCAGTGGAATATATGCCCCTCTAGTACCACCGGTGGTACAACTCGGTGGTACTAGTGGTCCTAAAGGGTGAAATATTGTTGTTTGTTGCATTCCAATAGAATTATGTCGATAAATAACAGTTTGACAGTTTAGGCTTTTTAGCCAGTGAGATCTACGAGTGAGATGTTAAAATGCAAAGTAAAAAGTATAAGCCTATATCTATGTCCTAGAGGTATCAAAATCAATACCATTTTCGGTCCTTAGGGACATTAGGGATGCGAGAGACAACGACTGGTCCTGTTAGTACGAATCAATGGTACCGATTCTGTTGTAGATACAACTTATTTTATAACCTGTTCATTTTATCTTGATTAGTGACAGCCCTTATAAAATGTCATTTTCTGCATACAATGGTAGCAATTCGTAATTGCAGAAATCACGACTTAACTAATATAAGTCTATATCTGTCATTTTCTATTATGGGAGAACAGAAAAGGACGGCAATAATTTTAATCAAGATTTAGTTAAGTCGTGGCCTCCACGAATCGATAGCAATGAGCTGTCAGTCAGTAATCATCTTATGGTGAACGGGGTATATTTGATCCTTTCACGTTCTAAATTTTAAATAAAAAAGAGATAGCCGCACAACAGCTGATTAATAGGTATCCGTCACGTTACACGCCTAAAATAACATGCTATATGGTTTCCTTTTATTTAAAGTAGTACATGTCTACCCTGACCACGAACTAAAAAGACCTGCCATAGATGAACCATAGAGAAGGGCTTGTAGGAAGTCCATAAGTCCTTCTCTTCTTTTTTCTCTTTTCAGGTCTTTTAGTTAGTGGTCTTGCTATACATCACATTCACAGGATTATAGTTAAATCAGCTATTGTGTTGCAGTCTCTTTTTTTTTCAAAGATAAGAAAGTGACAGGAACAAACTAAAATACTAAGTTTAATTTTATCTATAGGTACAACAGAATCTGCACCATTGACAGTCGCTCCACTACCTCGCACGTTTAGTACATGGTAGACAGACAGGCGCCAGAAGAAAATTCTTGATAGAAACATTTTCTAATAAGTACCTACTAGAAAATGTTTCTATGGATAAGTGTCCGTTCGTTGCCCATAAATTAGTCATAAATTGAGTAAAATGGACCACCCTTCCGTTTTATGCTTATTATTTTGTATCAAAATATCTGTTACGATATACCATCGATCGAACTGATAATGGTGCCAGTTCTGTTGTAAGCACAACTTAACTTATTTTAGGTAAGGTCAATGTGGGGAAGTCCGGCATACTTCATTATACAGCGTAAGACCGGCATACCGTCACAAAAAAGTGGCTATTTTCTTTTTTCTATCCTCATAATGCTACTAGCGCCATGTGATTTGAACTAACACCACAATACTGGTTTTTTCGACCACAAAGTAATCCGTGCTCTTATTTAAATGCTTGTTTTATTGTAAATAACTTGTTTTAGTTTGGTCACTTTGGTCCTGTCACGTTCTGATATTTGAATGAATATAGAGACAGCAACACAACGGCTGATTATAATTCTCTCCTCCTCCTCCTTAGTTGGTCACTCACTGCTGAGGATCGTGACTCCTTCTATCAACGGCGGCCTGTCTCCACATCGATCGATCAGCCGCCGAATGTAGTGTGCCGCTGACGGTTATCTTCAGCTCTTCGGATACCTGGTCCGTCCATATCTTCGGACTTTGGCCTCTAGGCCGTTTCCCTTCTACTTTTCCTGTCACTATCAGACATTCTAGAT
>JARACY010004525.1:0-26425 GCA_029255725.1 Scrobipalpa atriplicella | reverse complement strand
CAATGAGAAGACGCAAAACTGATATTGACATTGACATTGACAGATTACTGACCAATCACAGGAAAAAGGAACACTCGCTGGTGGCGCCATTTAGTTCCCAGTTTTTATCCCCATTACATTCATTATTCGTTAACTCGTTTATTTCATTCATTCATTTCCGTTACGTGTTCATTTAACTCATACACTCGTTCATATATTTCATTCCTCCATTCATTTATTCGTTCTGTCATTTTTTCTTTCAATAATTATTTCGTTGATTCACTCGTTATTTCATTCATTCATTCATTCATTCTTTAGCTTGTTTATTTATTAGTTTGTTACTTATTCGTTGCGACAATCTAATCCTACCGATGATGTCATAAATAAATTAATAATCTGTTTTATTTTTTATTTCAGAGTTGTAGAATGCTAGAGAGAATGGACTTAGAAGAATGTGTTCTGATCACCGACGCTACGTTAGTACACCTCGCGATGGGCTGCCCCAGGCTTGAGAAATTGGTAAGCAAGCATACCTTCATTTGATCTGCTAACTGCCTCCGTGGTCTAGTGCTCTGAGCCATGGACTCTCATCTGGAGGTCTTGGACTCGATTCCCAGTGGGATTCACACAAAGTTTATCACTTTTTGAGATTTTAGCTCCTCGCCTGGTCGGGTGTTATGACCAGGGGACCGAAGTCCGACCCGACATGTTTGGAACTTGTATACAGGGTGTTAATTTAATTGCGTGCCATAGCTTAGGGGGTGTTTCAGTAACGTCAAAGAAGCCCATAAAAATATTTAGAAAAATCCAATTCAAAAATCAAAAAACAATAAGTCTGTATCATCTATGTTAGCGAGTGGATTTTCGAGTCGAACAACGACCCGATAAACCCTGGTGTCAGAGTTTTCAAACCGCCTAGTAGCACAGCTATAGGCCTCTGACATGGTTTCAGTATCGACCACTATCAAAGACAGCGACCGGGACCGACGGCTTAACGTGCCCTCCGAAGCACGGAATCTTTTTTCTTTTCGGACAATCAGGTGATTCAGCCTGCAATGTCCTAACCAAACTGGGGAAAACCTTACAAAGTGATAAATTGACAAATATCAACTTTGTGTTCCCCCTCTGGGAATCGAACCCAGGACCTCCGGATCGTAAGCCCACGGCTTAGACCACTAGACCACAGAGGCAGTTAACAATACATACCGAGTACTGTGAGATGCTCGGCGGCGCAGGGCGACATGGAGAGCTGCTTGATGCCGTAATCAGTGATCAACTCGCAGTGGGAGAGCGTCTGAGGAAATAACACGTATTCATTCAACACGTGTAGCCGATAGATGGCGCCACAATAAGGAACACACAAGTTCTGAAACGCGGTATCGAAGTTTTTTTTTTTTTCAGTATACTGCATATATACAGGGTGTTAATTTAACTCGTGCGGGCTCGGTTATGGCGCAAGAGCCAGACGCAGCTCTTGGAATCATAATAAATACAGACTTATTGTTTTTTGATTTTTGAATTGGATTTTTCTAAATATTTTTATGGGCTTCTTTGACGTTACTGAAACACCCCCTAAGCTATGGCACGCAATTAAATTAACACCCTGTATACAAGTTCCAAACATGTCGGGTCGGACTTCGGTCCCCTGGTCATAACACCCGACCAGGCGAGGAGCTAAAATCTCAAAAAGTGATAAACTTTGTGTGAATCCCACTGGGAATCGAGTCCAAGACCTCCAGATGAGAGTCCATGGCTCAGAGCACTAGACCACGGAGGCAGTTAGCAGATCAAATGAAGGTATGCTTGCTTACCAATTTCTCAAGCCTGGGGCAGCCCATCGCGAGGTGTACTAACGTAGCGTCGGTGATCAGAACACATTCTTCTAAGTCCATTCTCTCTAGCATTCTACAACTCTGAAATAAAAAATAAAACAGATTATTAATTTATTTATGACATCATCGGTAGGATTAGATTGTCGCAACGAATAAGTAACAAACTAATAAATAAACAAGCTAAAGAATGAATGAATGAATGAATGAAATAACGAGTGAATCAACGAAATAATTATTGAAAGAAAAAATGACAGAACGAATAAATGAATGGAGGAATGAAATATATGAACGAGTGTATGAGTTAAATGAACACGTAACGGAAATGAATGAATGAAATAAACGAGTTAACGAATAATGAATGTAATGGGGATAAAAACTGGGAACTAAATGGCGCCACCAGCGAGTGTTCCTTTTTCCTGTGATTGGTCAGTAATCTGTCAATGTCAATGTCAATATCAGTTTTGCGTCTTCTCATTGGTGTCTTTTGGAACACTCGCTGGTGGCGCCATCTGCAATTAGCTTTGCGTTTTTATCCTCATTAACTATTTAGTTGACCGAATGAATAAATGAATGAGTGAATGAAATTAACTAAATGACCGAATGAAATAATGAATGAAATTAACGAATGAATGAATGAATGAAATTACAATCTTACCCTGGCTAACGCCTGGAAGCCATTATCAGTAAGCTGTGAACACTGAGCTAACTCCAATGTGACTAATTCAGGACATCTCGCCGCTAGAGCTGAGAGCGACGCGTCAGTCAGCTGCGTGCACCCCGAAACACAGAGACGCCGCATCGCGCCGCCCAGCTTCGTTATCGACTCGTCAGTTAGGCTCTGGAATTACATACATACATATAATCACGCCTTTATCCCTAATGGGGTAGGCAGAGCGTAAACGACCTAAATACAGATCGTTCCGCCACGTCTGACAAATTTTGAGGATTATTCCAGATGGATATAGATCCATATACAACGTGTAACATAAAGGGTATATGCATCGAGAAATGTGTGAATCTACCCATGAAACTGAACAACTTTCCCTAAGGAACATAGGTCGAAATACGAAAAAAAAATGTTGACTGCCCATACTAAATACGCTATCAGCTGATGCATTTTGTATGAAAGGTCATATTTTTTTTTTGTTTTTCGACCTATTGTTTCTTAGGGAAAGTTGTTTAGATTAATGGGTAGATTCACACATTTCACGATGCATATACCCTTTATGTTACATGTTGTATAGATATTGCATAGTGACAGGTTGTCAGCCCATCGCCTAAATCTATATATTGCATAGTGACAGGTTGTCAGCCCATCGCCTAAATCTATATATTGCATAGTGACAGGTTGTCAGCCCATCGCCTAAATTACAATACTGAAACCCTCGAATCCCTTAGCTGATTTTTGTCTATGTATTTTGTCTTTTTTATGTTTCTGTGTACAATAAATGGTTAAACAAGGTGTACTCATACTGACATCGCATCCCTGCACGTTGAGCACCTCCAGGTCGGAGCACCTGGTGGCCAGGCTGGACACCGCGCGGTCATTCACACGCAGACAACCTGACACACAACAACAAATTATATACAGGGTGTAACAGAAAGGGAATATGCATCGTGAAATGTGTGAATCTATCCATGAAACTGAACAACTTTCCCTAAGGAACATAGGTCGAAATACGAAAAAAAAAATTGACTTCCCATACTAAAATTCGCTATCAGCTAATGCATTTTGTATGGAAGATAATTTTTTTTTTTTCGTTTTTCCACTTATGTTCCTTAGGGAAAGTTGTTCAGTTTCATGGGTAGATTCAAACATTTTTTGATGCATATACCCTTTCTGTTACACGTTGTATATAGATAGATATAGTCATGCCTTTGTCAGTTACGGGGTACGCAGAGCGTTAACAGCCTACTTAAAAGAGAAAGTTGATATCATACCTCTACATATAAAGCTCTTTAGTTTGGGGCAGCCCCGCGCCAACGCTTCCACACCATTTTCTGTGATTGAATGACACCATGACACATTCACGTGCGTTAGCAGCTGGAAAAATAAATAATTATTGTTATCTGAACTTATTTTCTAAAAATATCTAAAAGTATAATAACATACATACATACATACATATAATCACGCCTTTATCCCTAATGGGGTAGGCAGACCTAAAACGGCCTAAACAAAGGTCGTTCCGCCACGTCTGACAAGTTTTGAGGGTTATTCCAGATAGATCTGTATATTGCTATAGTGACAGGTTGTCAGCCCATCGCCTAAATTACAATACTGAAACGCTCGAATCCCTTAGCTGGTTTTTACAGCATGCACGGGAGGAAATGCAGCTGGCACATTCTATGTTTTTCTATCACTCCCAGTCCAGCATGGAAGTAATTAGTATAATTAAAAATAGATAATGCATATTCCCTATCTTAGAAAGAACGCTATGTCCATGTTAAAGTTAAACTTACTGGACATCCGTCTGATAAGGCCTTTAGTGATATGTCGGTGATACTGGGACATGAGTCCAAGTTGATTCTGAAACAAGACAAACTCCTTTACTCACCTTATTTTATGTTTTGAGCCATTTCAAGGTGAAGTTATCTCTTTCATTTTTCAGATTGGAAAAAATAAGGGTCTGCTTTTTTTTTTCAATTTAAAGGCAGCAAAGACGGAGCGAGCTCACCCAGTAAATATACAACGTGTAACATAAAGGGTATATGCATCGAGAAATGTGTGAATCTACCCATGAAACTGAACAACTTTCCCTAAGGAACATAGGTCGAATAACGAAAAATAACTTTTGACCTTTCATACAAAATGCATCAACATAGCGTATTTAGTATGGGAAGTCAATATTTTTTTCTTATTTCGACCTATGTTCCTTAGGGAAAAGTTGTTCAGTTTCATGGGTAGATTCACACATTTCTCGATGCATATACCCTTTCTGTTACACGTTGTATACCGGGTGTAAGGGGCAGCGTCCCGCAAACTGATAGGGGTTGCTCAGTCAAACGAAACTGAACAACTATCACCAGGATTTTTTTCAGGAAATGAAATTTTTTTTTTGCTTTTCCATACAAAATGTCTGATTGAGGTGCTCGTTTTGTATAAAAAAGCAATTTTTCTTTTTCATTTCCTGAAAAAAAATCCTGATGATAGTTGTTCTGTTTCATTGACTGAGCAACCCCTATCAGTTTGCGGGACGCTGTCCCTTACACCCCGTATAGAAGCCTGTTCACTCTAACTTTGAAGTGTTAGGGGTAAAATAAAACATACGCAGGTGTAGTGAATTTTGCTGTGCGCATCATGAAAGATTTTTTAAAGCGCTTTGCACAAAAAAAAAATTAACAACTAAAAATATGTTTTCCCGATTCGATGCCTATTCACTCTTGCCTCGAAAAGGCCCAGGTTATATTCAAGGACAGATATAGGGGGGCAGAACGGTGTTCTTTTGGACTGTAGTGGTTCCATCACAGTGCATACTTAAAAGCACTTGTGTGTCCCCCCCCACCCCAACCCACCCCTCCAGTAGAAAATCCTGGATCCTCCCTTGGTTATATTATAACGTTAACTGCCTCCGTGGTCTAGCGGCCATGGGCTCACGACCCAGAGGTCCCGGGTTCGATTTCCGGCGAGGGACAATGACTTTGTGTTGTTGTTTCTAGTTTGGTTAGGACATTGCAGGCTGATCACCTGATTGTCCGTAAAGTAAGATGATCCATGCTGTCGGATGGGCATGTAAATAGTCGGTCCTGCGCCTGATTTCTCTCTGGTCGTGTCAGTCAGTCTGTCCCATCAGAATAAGAGATTGAAGGAATAGAGAGTGCACTTGTGTGTTGCGCAAACATTTGAGCACTAAAGACTAGTCCCGCGCAGTTGGCTGATCTCTGGGAATATTGGCCGCCGTCACCGAAAATCGGTTGGGAGGACTATTATTATTATTATTATATTATAAAGTTCTGGTAACGTCTCCTTACCTCTGTAGTTTGCTGCACCTCCGCCCGAGAGCCTGACAAGTCTGGTCGGTCAACTTTTTACATTTGTTCAAATTCAAGTCTTCGATATTTGGGCAGGACTATAACAAAAAACACACATCAATTTTAGCATTTTTTTGAGGATTTTTTGAACTAACAGTGCTACTTTATTACATACATACATACATATAATCACGCCTTTATCCCTAATAGGGTAGGCAGAGCGTAAACGACCTACACAAAGGTCGTTCCGCCACGTCTGACAAATTTTGAGGGTTATTCCAGATGGATCTGTATATTGCTATAGTGACAGGTTGTCAGCCCATCGCCTAAATTACAATACTGAAACCCTCGAATCCCTTAGCTGACTTTTACAGCATGCCCGGGAGGATATGCAGCTGGCACATTCTATGTTTTTCTCTCACTCTCAGTCCAGCATGGAAGGACTACTTTATTTAATATACCTAATTTAAAAGAAAGCCACTGCCTCCTGAGCGGGAGGTGGTGGTTCGAATCCCACCACGTACAAATGTGTTTTTTGTAATTGGAATTTTCTTATGTACGTTTATTCTGTGCTTTTTCCGTGCTTCGGTAAAGCCGTTGGTCCCGGTTAATATCGTTTAACATACATACATATTATCACGCCTGTAGTCCTAATGGGGTAGGTAGAGCGTCAACGACCAAAACAAAGGTCATGATAATGATAACAAACAACTTTCCCTTAGAAACATAAGTCGAATTAAGAAAAAAAAGCTTGTATTTCTTTTATGTGTGTAAGATAATTAAATAAATAGTTTATAATAATAATAACTTCACTTACATTAGCTAATGTTTTCATAGATCCGTCTGCGATACTCTCGCAGCCTCTGAGAGACAGTTGCCTCAGGAACCCGCCGCATCTCTGAGATATGTTCTCTATTACTGAACCCTTTAACAAATGCATGAGGCAAAGGTAAGAAATAGTTTGACAATTTACAATACAAGGAGTTTTTAGTGTGATTACAAGTTTTTAATCAATAAAAATAAATTAAAAACTGCCGTTTTAGCAATAATTTCGATAGTAGCTGCGGGGTACTATTTGCTCCTCTATTCATTACTTCTAAAAAATCATTAGCTCTAATAATTATTTTTAATGTAAATATAGCATTACTTTTAATATTTTATTGTATAGAATTTAATTGAAACATATGTTTGAAGAATTTATGTGATAAGAAGGTGATATTTATAACTAGATTTTAAATTTTTGATCTCTTTTTCTTTTTGATGCAATAGCATAAAAATATATTTGTTTAATTTCATTTTTTTGTTTTCTTTTTCTTTGAAAATCAATACGAAATATTGCAAATGCGAAAGTAACTCTGTCTGTCTGTTTGTTTGTTACTAGTAAATGCCTAAACGGCTAAACCGATTTTGATGAAATTTGGCAGGACGATAGATGGTAACCTGGAGACGGACATAGGGTACTTTTTAGCACGGGAAAATACCTCATTCCCTCGGGAAAATACCTCATTCCCTCGGGAAAACTGTTTAGCCGCGAGGTGGAAAACTGTAAGATAAATTAATACTAGCATACCTCAACATCCCTCTGAAAGTCGAAAAGATCTATCCGCTGCCAGTTGGAGCCATCCAGAGCTAAAATGTTCCATAGCTTGGAGACCTGCAAATAGAAAAATGTTGGCACTTCAAAATTATGATGCGAATTGATGCAACGGTTGCTTGGTTTGCATACACCTTTCCACTGAGTCCGGTGGCATACAGCATGCTGTTTTCACAGCATACAAGAGATCAGACAGAGAGATGCCCAAATGATAAAGAAAGATAAACAAATGAACACCATTTGCTGAGATAGTTCTCTTGACCACAAGATTTTCTTTTTTTTAAAATAAATTGTTGTCAGTGAATGAAACTTTTGATTTTTGAATATTTTACAAATAAGCTGATAAAAGAACAGGGCAGACCTGTGCGCAGCGACAGAGACTGACCACATCCAGGTACGAGAGGATCCTCAACAGCAGTTCCTTCGGTAGCTTCTTGTTGATGTGGTTCTCATCTTCACCGGAGAACCGGGAGATCTAAGAACAATCAAAAATTATAGCGTTTTACACCACAGTTTCTAACCTAACGTAACCCATGTGGTGCCAGGTCAGAATAGCATCACTCCAACACTTCCTGCGGGTGTCGTAAAAGGCGACTAAGGGTTTAATCCAGGGAATAGGCAGCAGCGTTCCCTGTGAATGGAAAACTTCTACTGCGCTCACCAACCTGCCTGCCAAGCATGGAGGCCCATATCCAGAGTGGACTAGTATGGCTGATGATGGACACCACAGTTTTACCAGCGGATTATATGAGTCTTCATCATCATTACTATGAGATTATTATTTTTTATTTGATGCATTTTTGGTACCTACACTCACTGTTTCTAAAACAGTAAAATAGTATAGATAATTTCACACAGGTGGGATTTAAATTGTAGTATCATAATAATAAAGATTATCTATGTAAGATAAGACATACAACAATAATATTGGACAATGTAATTAAATACAGATATGATTATTTATAGGGTAAAATATTTAATTTACAAACTTGATGCATTGTTCTTATTTAGAATAGAATAGAATGTACTTTATTAACATTGGCAACCTTATTGCTAAGGTAGCAATATCTTCCAGGCAATCAGGCAGTTTTTAAAATAATAAAACTAACTGAACTTACTGAATTTTTTAAAATGAGTTTCTAGGCATCATCATCTTCCTAGCCTTTTTCCCATATCTCTCGGGGTCGGCTACCTAATCTAGGGGATTGAACGAGGGTACTGGCTTTTACACAGAGCAACTGCCATCTGACCTCCGCAACCCAGAAGGGAAACCAGACCCAATCCTAGATTAGGTTACACACAACCTTTGAATTTCTTCGTAGGTGTGTGCAGGTTTCCTCACGATGTTTTCCTTCACCGTAAAAGCGCCGAATAAACGTACATATGAAATTCCAAAACCGAAAATCACATTGGTATGTTGGTGGGACCTCCTGCTCAGAAGGCCGCGTCCCTATCACCTACACCATCCGGGCCACTCACAAAATGAGTTTCTAGGCATAAACCACAGAAATTAAGTTAAAATATCATGCATTGAGGCATGCATTAGTAGGTAAACTGTATGCATATAACTTCATTAGCACACAATAGCATACCATACAGAAATACCTACTCCCAGGCATTCAGGGGTCAACAAATGCCGGAAAATGGCCGAACCGCGGGGCAGGTAACGGTAAACAGAATGTGTCGGGTGACTGCCCGCCGCCCGCAGCCGGGGTCAATACACCGTCAACGAGTCAACGAGCGAAGCCCTCGCGACATCAATATAAATATCCTGATAATTCACAAGAGCATACGCAATAAATAAAAACGATATTAAAACCCCTATTAGACTATGCGATTTCAAGACAGTCTTACTAAGACAGTCTAACAGTCTAATTAGACAAGCTCGCTATTACACTGTGCTGAATACCGCATGCTAACTCATTTGCAAGGCGAACTCTGTCAGCGACGGTTGTCGTAAGAGTCATGGGAAAACTTTAGAAATACCAGAAAATTGCCGTAGCTCTTACCGCGACTATTAGTATGAATAAATATTAAAAATACAAAAGAAGAATATGGGTAAAGAAGTATTTACTTCTGCGAGAAAAATTATCAAATATGCAAATATTGAGTGTTTTGGAACCATCTGACTCTTTAGAGTAGGAGTTGCTAACTTTGAACATCTTTTGAAATTAATCACTCCATATAATCAAAATACAGACGTCTGTCCTGTGCGGCGGATGAGCGCTGACTGAGCGGTCTAAGCGTGCTAAGTCTTATTACACCACGCGATGTCAAGCAAGTAAGCAAGTAAGCACGGCCGAATCCACTCGATCGGTCTAATTAGACAGACTAACTTGCTAAGTCCTATTACACTATGCTAAGTCTTAGTAAGTCTGTCTTGATATCGCATGGTCTAATAGGGGTTTAACAAAGTATGTTACGAAAACTTCCAATTTCAACTTTAGCTGCGGCACAAACAAGTATAAAAATAGAACTCTTTGTTTACGTTTCACGCGTACAGTGCCCGATACATTCGTTACTTACTAGATTCAAATGCGAAAGATAAGTTACGAGAACAAAGGAAAGGGCCCTAAGTTCTGTTGCGATGTCAGCTGTTCGGTATCATAACGAAAATACAAACATAATGACAAACATCGATCGATTCACTTACCTCGAATTTGTTCCTTCCCGAAGAGCTCATATCGGGATACGGAGTTACTTTAGCCACTATGCAGGATTCAGATTTATCACCAGTCTAGAAAATACACGACAAAATTAGGGGAACACGCGAAAGAACGCTTTATAATAGTTTTTTGCCGACGGACAGTTTTATTTATATTCTCTTTGCGACGGACGAGATGCGAACAAAAACTTCGTGTTCTAGGACAAATTCGCCTTCGAAACCTCATTTGTGTCACAACATATAATTTAGAAAAAGACAGCGCTATACTAAAAAGCAATGAACCATTACTTTTTTATCCGTCTTTCGAAGCTAAAATTATGTGTAAGAAACAAAACGTCACTAATTGCCAAGAGTGCGTTCACGGGCGCACGGTTAGGGGAAGATGAGGGGAATTGTCTGTAGTTACCGCGCCATTCTTGACCTTATTACCAAAGCACCCACTACACTCTCGACCGAAGTTCTTCGAAAATCGCATCGAAGTGAAGTTAGTCGAGGTGAGGAGACACACTACACACTCGTAGGACTTCGCAAAAGCTCAGTCGCTAGGCAGGCCTTAAAGATGGATGACGTGCAATTTGCAGCTGCCATGCCGCTGCTTTGTGCTCTCTTGCTTATTTTAACTATATACGAATAAATAGTACCAAAAAAATCAAACAATTGAAAACCTATTATTTAATTACATAAACGAAATAATAATAAAAACAGACACCTATTCACTAAAATAAGAGCGATTGATCTTGAGACCAAAAACTCATCCTGGCACTGAAGTCGAGTAATATAGTGTGACACTTCGTGCTCGAACTTCGGGCCCTTTGACTCAAACGCAGAAAACCGACACAGAACGGAAGTTGCCCGGAGCGAAGTGAAGTTGCACGAAGTGCCTCTGTCGTGCTTGGCTTACTTCGGTCAACTTCGCGAGTAGTGTAGTGGGCGTTCTAGAGAAAATTTCACCAAATGTCAAAAACCATAGACAATTCCCCTCATCTTCCCCTAACCGTGCACCCGTGAACGCGCTCCAGGGCCCCGTTTTATCAAGCTACAAGTTACAAGTTACAGGGAAAAAAGCGGCCACATTATTAAATTAAACGGCAACACCAAACAAACCAATAACGGCAACACCAAACAAACCATAGTGTAATTTATGCTTTTAAATTCATAATCGAGCATTTAAAATCACAGTCGAGCGTTTAAAATCACAATCGAGCAAATTTCTAATCTGTATTTACATGTGTTCACAGAAAATACAACTGTAAAATGTCTACAAGTGGTCTACAAGTTTACAGGACTTCGGACCTAGGTGATTTTGATTACAAGTGTTATTTTAGTTAATTATCTTGAAGTATATCTTGTTTAAACCTGAAATGGCTTCACATTTTATAACTTATAGTGTCAACTCACAGTTCAAAATCGCCGAAATGGTAATTTAACCTGACAGCTCGCGTAAACCCCCCGTTCATGCACGCACTTGCACCTGTCAGGATGAAATTTCCCCTGACAGGCGCTTCAAAACGCGGTTTATCAACTGTCATAGTGAAAAGTTCCCCTAATCTTGCGCTAACCAAACGCCTGTGAACGTACCCCTGTGTCAAGCAAAGATTATATACATATGGCTCGTATTTATAAAGCGATCTCAAGTTTGAGAGCAATATTAAGTTTGAATTTGACAGGTCGTTTTGTACTGAAATGACATTTCTGATACAAACTCAAATTCGCTGCCAGTCTTGAGAGCTGATTATAAATACGAGCCGTCAAGTCGGTGACGGTGTCAAGTGTAGTGTAGGACATATTAGTAATCTGTCAATAATCTGTGGTCAAGTGCGCGTGGGCATATAACGCAGTGATTTGTATTCTCTTTGATGGGCATTTTCTTTAAAAAATATTACATTTTTGTTATTTGTATGTGGTTTTGGTGTAAGTAAACTACTAGCTGTACGTACTCAAGAGATAAGGGAGGTAGGTAAGTGTACTTGGTCGCGACGACGCAGGAGTTGCCTCCCTCAGTCAGGGGAATCCCCTTTCTATGATACGTATTCTAGGTACCTATTCTATTTATTCTACGTAACTGTAAAACAGTTTCCTCGCTGCGAATACCTACTATTTTTGAATAATTCAGTACTTAATGAGCTGATGTAACATAAAATTTAATGTAACTTTTGGTTTTCCAAATTATTTAAACATGTAGGAATTTCTTCCATGCTGGACTGGGAGAGATAGAAAAACATAGAATGTGCCAGCTGCATCTCCTCCCAGGCATGCTGTAAAAACCAGCTAAGGGATACGAGGGTTTAAGTATATTGCAATTTATAGGCGACTAGCGGCCCGCCCCGGCTTCGCACGGGTAAAATTTAATAACATAAACAAAACATCCAAAATAATTCATTTATTAATAACCTCCGAGAATATTACCCGAAATTGTACAATACCGGAGATACTTTCATTTATCATGTAGACCCTATACACATTTTAGGAAAAAATAATCTATGTGTAAGTACCTACTGTTTGAATTGATATACTCTGATTAGGTTTATAGTTTGTCTTCTGAAACGTTTGCAAGCAAGAAAATCACACACGCATGAACACAGTGCGGCCGGCAAGAGCGCCGATCGGCCGGGGGGCGCGCGTCTCGCGTCATATTTTTCGATTTCGCGTAAGTTTATACGCTTGATATCTTCTAAAGTATTGATCAAAGGTATAGAGTGTAAATGACAAATATAATCTACATTTAATGTCCAAGCCTAACAACATGTTTATTTGGATAAGAATTAATGCAGTATGTTCTTAAAATTGCTTCGTAAATAAGCCATTATTTCTCGTAAAATGTAAAGGATTAAAAATGGTTATTGTGGGTTATCCCTAAGAGATAGACATATACCATCGCGGACTTTTTTGTCGACCTTATTAAGGTGTACAATACTGTAGTACATTATTTTGATCTATCTCGTAGGGTTCAGCCAGCGTTTGCAATGTAAGCGCAAAAAAATGAGTTTATTTACGACATCACATTAGAAACCTCTAAAATTATCAGTGTTTCTATACTAAATTATGCATGTATTATACATATAAACCTTCCCCTTGAATCATTCTATTTATTAAAAAAAACCGCATCCAGATCCGTTGCGTAGTTTTAAAGATTTAAGCATACATACATACATACATACATACATACAGACAGCGGGGAGCGACTTTGTTTTATACTATGTAGTGATGGGCTGACAACCTGTCACTATAGCAATATACATTATCATCTGTAATATAATAACCCTCAAAACTTGTCAGACGTGGCGGAACGACTTTTGTTTAGGTCGTTTTTGCTCTGCCTACCCCTCTAGGGATAAAGGCGTGATTTGTGTATGTGTATGTATGTGTAGGAAGTAGAGGGCTCGTCTTTTGAATACCTACCACGACCTAGGGCTTCCGTAAATTTTATAGTTAGTATTAGTAGTAATCCTACAACTATGAAGTTTCAACTTGTGGAAAAAAGTAGAAGCAGAGATTTAAATATCTGAAAAATGTATGAAAAAATTACAGTCAAATCTAGGGGAGTTCCCCTACCTCCCCATTTTTTTTTATTAAATTATGTTATGGTATTGTTATTTTCAGGTGTAACTTCAAACAAAATGGCAGAACTATTACAAAAAGGTATTGAAAACATAATACGATCCCAAGTAGAACAAGAACAGAACAAAAAACTGGAAGAATTTGAAGAAAAAATAAAGATGAAACTCAAAAATGAAAAAGAGGAACTCTTAAAACAAACCAATGTAATATTTCAAGAATTTGAACAAAAATTTACTATCAAACTGGAAGAAATGGTAGAAAGAAAATTGCAGGAACAATGTGATAAATTTGAAGCACGCATTAAAAATGAATTATGTGATAAATGTGAAGCAAGAATAACAAAAGAGGTAGACAACTGCTTGATAGTTACCAAACAACTTTTGAACAATATTTTGGATATAGATAAAGATGTTGATGAGGATTTGAATGAGAATTTCAAAGAATTCATAGAAGACAACAGGCAACATCTGACTAAGAATTTAGAAACGCAAGTTTACAAGAATATTGAAAAACACCTAGAAGCTAACAAATCCCTGAATAAAAATTTAGAAAAGAAAGTTGACGTTTGTCTGGACACGATAATGGATGGAAAATATAAACAGTTGAATTTGAAACTAGAAGAACGGGTGAATAAGACCCTTAAAGAAATTTTAAATAATAAGATGCAACTGCTAAATTTAAGCCCTGATGACGGAACTATGGAGCACACTCAAAATATGGAAACAAAAATAAATAAAGGCCGATATGTAAATTGGGGAACAGAACACAATGAGCTTCAATTAGACTGTTTTGTATCGACATGTGACATGTTGGACACACTAGATAAGATAAAAGTAATGCATATTGACTCTGATATGCAACGTAAAGAGGTAACAAAACAACTTAGTTCACGGAGGAGTCATCGAGTAACTCCAAAAGTCCGATTTCCAAAAGACAATATTTATATAAATATAAATACAACAGTGTCTGACTGGTCTCGCAGATATTCACACTTATATGAAATACTACAAGATCTGGAGGATCGTCAAAAAAAGGGTTATAAATATTATTATTTGTGCTCTACATTCGTTGAAGAAATTGAAGAATTAAGAACAATAATCACTTTACCAGAGGGCTCAAATGATCCTGAGAAGTCATATGTAACAGGATGTCCCAAATTTGACCGTGTCTCATTTGAAAATAAACATGGATTAGTTTGGTCTAACAATGATTGAACATGTTTCTGTGTATTTA
The DNA here is from genome assembly GCA_029255725.1 of Scrobipalpa atriplicella. Taxonomy (NCBI): domain Eukaryota; kingdom Metazoa; phylum Arthropoda; class Insecta; order Lepidoptera; family Gelechiidae; genus Scrobipalpa; species Scrobipalpa atriplicella. The sequence continues at coordinate 11,592 of JARACY010004525.1, read as the reverse complement.
ATAGCCTTTTTACGATAAAACGTTTTAATTGGATGTTAGTCTCTTAGTGATTCAGATTAAGGGAATCCCCGGTGCTGCCAGCGCCCTCATCATTTAAAAAAATCATTACTCACTGAAAACGCAATTAATCGAAAATCCGGTAAACCAGATTAAAGAATAGGTATTGAAGTTTGTTTTAAGCACTTTAAATTCATGATTCAGTGTTTACAGCAGTTACAGATACCAAAAGTGCTAAAAGTGGCAGTTTTTTGCAAATTTTCCTTCTGTTACTACCAGGAACTATGAATTGCAACTTTATGATGTTCTAAATTATCTTCTTTGCTTTTATTTCAATCTGGTATAACCGGATTTTAGATTAATTGCTTTTTCAGTGAGTAATGATTTTTGATTTTGATTTTGAATGATTTTTTGACTGATGAGGGCGCCACCTGGCTCAGGGTAGCCCCTTAAGCATTAAATTTAAATCGTAAAAAAAATAAAAAAATGTGTAAGTCTTTATACCTATAGCTGTTAAGTTGCTGTCTATTTTTCTATTCTAAGTAAGTGAAGAAAAGACTACTAAATAAGGTATGTTTGTGCCTATATCAGAATCGGGACCATTGTTGGGCTAGACCACGGCTAGACTACAGCTGATTTACTTAGGTTAGGTTCTTAATAATTACTTTAAAAATAGTTGTATTTATACAAAATAAAATTTTTTTTTTTTATATTTGAGTATTAAAATTTTATTTGCTTAAAAATTATAACAGTCTTTTAATATAATACAAATTGTAATTATTCTTTAGTTCTAATATTATAGTAATAAAATAAACATTATAATTTGAACCCATGTTTTTATTTTTTATAAATTATATATATATATCATTTACCAATGAAGTTGCGATCTGAGTCCATTTTGAATCTGTGTTCAAAGGTTGTCAAAAGCTCTCTGCATGCCCCATAAGGGCACACAGGCGTTTTTTTTTATCTTCACATTTCTATAAACTGCCCCCATTGGTTAGAGTTGCCAGGCGGTCAACTGAAACAAATAAGCAAATGTTAGATTTAGTCCAGACGTAGGAGCCGTAAAATAACCATTTAGTTATAATAATATTAGAGTTCATGATATGTCAACAATATGTATCAGGTATATATATACGTATCAGGTATGTATATATATACTTTCGAACTGAGGGTAGGTATACTTTAGGTATTTTCATTATCTCATATTAATATTGATCTAAAGTTGAATATAATTTCCATGACACATGCATCCATTCCTTATCTAATTTTAAGATAGCGCTGTCAAAGAACAAGACAATCAATCAATCTTTTAGGTTATGGCGTTTCCACTATGATTTCGCCAAAGTCTAGTTTTTTATAAAGTTGACTCTGTGGACGAAAGGCTTCGTGAAAGTACAAGGGGTTTCTTATTTATTTAAGCTAAGAAGATCCCTAAAGCAGACTAGCAAATAAACACATGACTTTGACATTCCTAATCTGACGTAAGATTGCTTATATTACGTAAAATAAGAGGGCATGCTCTATGTCCACTTCTTACGATTTCTTATTTTAAGCGGCTTCTTTGTGTTTCAATTAAAATACTAAGAATGAGGAATATGAAAGGAATTCAAATAATCATGTGACTTTAACATTCCCAAACTGACATAAGATGCTTAAAATAAGTTATTTTTTGTAGAGTGTCAACGGCCTCATAAAAGGGTCTTCACATCTGTCAATTTTGAGTGTCAAAGTAAGTTGAATTATTTACCTATATCGTTGGCATTGGGACAGCCCTTCATATGTTCCGTTATTATCAGTTTGAGCACAGCTTTCTCTGCAATGAGCCTCTGATTGGCCTCTCTTAATTGCCTGTTCTCCTCTGATTGTCGTCTCATCGCGTATTTTAAACGCTCGCTGCAAGAAAGCAAGAGAATTATCCGGGGTGTAAGGGACAGCTTCCTGCAAACTGATAGTTGTTGCTCAATCAACGAAACTGAACAACTTTTACTAGGAAATTCTTTCAGAAAATTATACGATTCTAAAAACGAACCTTACGCAAAATCCTTTGTATATGTAGTATGTACTATTTTAACATTAGTTACTACACAACTGCAACTAAATCTTAAAGTTACGATCGTTACATAATTAGTTCTAACAAATTTAGTCACAGGTTTACCAATTTTACTTCCATGCTGGACTGGGAGTGATAGAAAAATATAGAATGTGCCAGCTGCATCTCCTCCCGGGCATGCTGTAAAAACCAGCTAAGGGATACGAGGTTACGAGGGTTTCAGTGTATTGCAATTTAGGCGATGGGCTGACAACCTGTCACTATGGTAATATACATAATCAAAATCATCATCTGTATTAACCCTCAAAACTTGTCAAACGTGGTGGAACGAATTTTGTTTAGGTAGTTTTTGCTCTGCCTACCCCATTAGGGATAAAGGCGTGATTTTATGTATGTATGTATGTTACGAATTTTTTTAGTGATTGAGCAAAAAACCGATCTATGTACATAGATCACTGTATTGTACATTTAGGGATAATACGAATCCAAATAGGTATTAAGATATTTTCTTCCATGCTGGACTGGGAGCGATAGAAAAACATAGAATGTGCCAGCTGCATCTCCTCCCGGGCATGCTGTAAAAACCAGCTAAGGGATTCGAGGGTTTTAATATATTGTAATATTTATAGGCGATGGGCTGACAACCTGTCACTACAGCAATATACAGATCTATCTTAAACAACCCTCAAAACTTGTCAGACGTGGCGTAGTGACCTTTGTTTGGGTCGTTAACGCTCTGCCTACCCCATTAGGGATAAAGGCGTGATTTATGTATGTATGTACATTTTGTAATTGTTATACATACCGATATCTTCTAGACGCCGCACTCCTCCTTTCTAACTCAGCTCTTGAAAATTTTCCAGCGTCAGTATTGTGCGAATCCTCATCTACTATCACGCAGTCATCATCATTATCCTCAATATTCATACGGTTATTATTTTCCTGTATTGTATTGTTAATCATTTCTTCTGTCACATGTACTACCTCACTCTCTGGTTCGGTCTGTTTTGGATTTTCTTTTATTTTATTCTTATCAATTGTGCTTGTGATAGTTAACTCTACGGAGGCTACATTTGGTTTCTTAATCGTAATCGGCAATGTTTTTTTATTATTCACTACTATTGCATTTGTATTGGCGTTTTTGTTGACAGCAGTGACTGGAAATTTTATATTACCAATATCTGCAACGTTATTTATTTTTGTTATCGGCACTTTGTGCAAATCGTTGTTAGATAGAGGTTTTCCAGCTTTATTAACAAGTGTAACTGGTATTAAAGTACCTGTTGGTATTTTAACCACCTTTGGTATAGGTTTACTGACTTTATGAACACGTATATTTGGCCCATTAACTTTTTTGGTTAATCGATTTCTTAAGATTTCTTTTGGGTCGGTTTCGTCAGCTGGTTTCATCCGAACTCTCTTTCCATCAGGAAACTTGATAACCACTTCGTATTCCTGTGCACTAGGTTCAGATTTTTTTGTATCTTCCATGATTTTAGTTTCTTTTGGCAGTATTTTTGGACCGACAGCTTTCAGAATTCTTGGACGTCTAGATTTCGCGTTTCTTTTTAAAACTTTAGCAATTTTTGCATTTTGATCGTCATCAATTTTATTAACATCAAATCTCAATGTACTATTTTTGGTTTTATCAACTTGTCGCGCAGAATTTGTTTCAATTTCCGATGTGAAACTATCGACAACGAAGTCAATAGACTTTTGACTCATTATTGGTAATTTTTCTGGCAACAACTTGCTGTTATCTACTACATTGTTTATATTAGTTTCCTTTATAACAGAATCTGTGTACACTAAAACGGGTACTTTAGTATTATCAATATCTTTCCTAATTATATTGCTTTCGATTTTAATAACATTATTTTTATAGCAAACGGTGTCTTTCTGTATGTCTGTTTGTTCGATTGTGACGACGTCATCATTGTTGACTATTCGGCTGATAGTTGTCACTTCGTTTGTTAATTTGGATATAGTTCTAGTTTCAAATTCTTTTACAGTTCCTGATTCGTCGCTAGAGCTCCTGCAAATAAAATCATACTATGGAAACAATTTTAATTTCATTCAAATCCTAATAATATTATAAACGCGAAAGTTTGGATGGATGGATGGATGTTTGTTACTCTTTCACGTCTAAACGACTGGAGCGATTTTAATAAAATTTGGCATGGAGGTAGCTGACACCCTGGATTAACACATAGGCTACTATTTACCTCGCGAAACTGCCAAATTCCCACGGGAAAACTCAGTAAGCCGCGGGTGAAACCGCGGGGCGGAATTCTAGTAATGTATAAAATTGAGATAGAGAAAAATATGGAAACCAGAAACACACAAGTGGGATTTTACTAGGCTGTTGAAGCTCTGCCTACTACATAAAGGATAAAGTCGCTCCTTATGACTGAATTAGATTTGAACTCTTGTTCAGTGATAAATTTTATATATTCTTCTGACACCACGGTTCATCGGGTAGGAAAACCCAGTCGATAAGAAACAGATTACCGAACCAATAACCAATGTTTACCGGCTGACCCCCTAACTCACATGCACGCGATTATACAAACAGTCACTATAGGGTGAGAGTCACTATACTGGTAACTATAGGGTGAGATTCACTATAGGGTGAGAATCACTATACTGGTAACTATAGGGTGAGATTCACTATAGGGTGAGAGTCACTATACTGGTAACTATAGGGTAAGATTCACTATAGGGTGAGAGTCACTATACTGGTAACTATAGGGTGAGAGTCACTATAGGGTGAGAATCACTATACTGGTAACTATAGGGTGAGAGTCACTATAGGGTGAGAATCACTATACGGTAACTAAAGGGTGAGAGTCTATACGGTAACTATAGGGTGAGAGTAAGAGTCACTATAGGGCGAGGAGTTACTATAGGATGAGAATCACTATAGAGTTAGTCACTTTAGTGTAGACACTTACGGGGTAGGTAGAGCGTCATCGAGCGAGTAACATGAGATGTACAGTCGTACAAGGATCTTTTGGCGCGTGGGTGACATTGACAGCACAGATTACCAAGTATACATAACCTAACGGACATGTACACTAGGTAATCTGTGCTGTCAATGTCACCCACGCGCCAAAAGATCCTTGTACGACTGTATGTATGCTCACCGGCTGATTGTAGTGTTCCTCTGAGCATTGAAGAGTGTCGTGTCCCCCCCCTCCAGTAGAGGGAACACCATTTGAGGAGTGTGCAGCACGTCGTCTGATGACGGGGCCATTGAAGCCTCCAAAGATAAGATACCCGCTCTGTAAATAAACACCACAACATACATACATACATACATAATGGGGTAGGCAGAGCAAAAACTACCTAAACATTGTTATTCAGCTTTGTTCAGCCACATCTGACAAGTTTCGAGGGCTAGTACAGATGATGATTATGTATATATATTCCATGCTGGACTGGGAGTGATGCTTCCATGCTGGACTGGGAGTGATAGAAAAACGTAGAATGTGCCAGCTGCATCTCCTCCCGTGCATGCTGTAAAAATCAGCTAAGGGAATCGAGGGTTTCAGTGTATTGCAATTTAGGCGATGGGCTGACAACCCGTCACTATAGCAATATACAACATCACAACATCTGCTCATAACTGCCTCCGTGGTCTAGTGGTCTGAGCCATGGGCTCTCGATCTGAAGATCTTGTTTTCGTTTATCGTTTGATTCCTAGGGGGAACACAAAGTTGATATTTGTTAACTTACCATTTTGTGAGATTGTCTGGAAGAAAAAAGATTCCGTGCTTCGCAGGGCACATTAAAGGTAGTTAAGCCGTCAGTCCCGGTCATTATCTTTGATAGTGTTAGTGGCTATGGTTACACAAACCATGTTTAAAAACTCTAGACACCACGGTTCATGTCATGCGTTTTCTACCTCTTTTGTTAGTTGATAAAGTGACAGTGTGTTAATTTCAGTTAAGAAATGTCAAAGTCATGCATTTTCTATCTCTTTCTACCTCTTATTTTCTACCTCTACTGCGCTTGCCAAACTGCCAAAACCAATAACAGGTCTAAAGGAATGAGCAAATACACCCCAATGAGAATAAAAACGCAAAGCTTATTGCAGATGGCACCACCAGCGAGTGTTCCAAAAGAGACCAATGAGAAGACGCAAAACTGATATTGACATTGACAGATTACTGACCAATCACAGGAAAAAGGAACACTCGCTAGTGGGGCCATTTAGTTCCCAGTTTTTCTCCCCATTAATCCCATTTTGAAGAAGTACGTCTCATCTTACTTAGCTTCCATGGCACGCTTGAACCCCTCGTCGAAGGGGTTGGCGGCGACATTCTGCAGGTCCTGGAAGAGGCCCACCTCCTCACAGTTCCTGATAAACCTCGTCGGAGTCGGGGTCTGGTCCGCTGCAACAATCAGACAGCAGTTAACAAAAATATAGCTTCCATGCTGGACTGGGAGTGATAGAATGTTCCAGCTGCATTTCCTCCCGGGCATGCTGTAAAAACCAGCTAAGGGATTCGAATTCGAGGGTTTCAGTGTATTGCAATTGGGTACTTGACTGGGTAGCTTAAAAAATTCAAAACGTTTATACTTAAAACTAATGGCTAAAAATATTGTGGATTTCATTCATCATTAAAAAAAAATGCACATTTAGATTTTAATAATCGAATTAAAAGTATATAAGATATTGATTTGATTAGTCAATATTTACTAAAATGTGACGTCATAATTTACTATTTTCATACAAAAAAGCGTTTTTGACATTTCATAAAAAGTTGCTGATTTGACTAGTTGGAAAGTAGCCAAATGGGATGACAACCTGTCACTATAGCGACATATTTCAGTCTAATATTGCCCTCAAAACTTGTTAGACGTGGCGGAACAACCTTTATTTTGGTCGTTTACGCTCTGCCTACCCCATTCGGGATAAAGGCATGATTATATGTCTATATATATTAACAAAAATAAAACTATAATACTAGAAGTAAGGGACGATCAGGAAACAATTTTTTTTTTCTGGTTGATGAAAACAAATTTTAATTTCAATTTCATTTATCTTCCACAAACAATTACTTTTCTGTCAATAAGTGGATAGGCAAAAAATTCTTTTATAACCAGAAAAAAGTTGTTCATTTTCATTGACTAAGCAACCCCTTTCAGTATTTGGACCTTTTGGAACAAATCTATACTAATATTTATCTTTATTTTTATTTATACTAATATTATAATATTAAAGATTTGTATTTTTGGATTTTTGTAATTTTGTGTGCAATGTTTGTAACAACTAAACCCAAAAACTACTGGACAAATTTCAGAAATTCTTTGACCATTAGATAGCTACTTTCACCCTGAGTAACATAGTTAGTTACTTTTTACCACAGGAAATTACACCATTCCCACGGAAAAACTTATTTAGCAGCGAGTGACACCGCTGGCAGAAAGCTTAGTCATAAATAAATAAAAACAAAATATTCACCAATGAAACCCGCTTTCTGTTCTAAGCCGAGCTGAAGAACCATATCATGTTTCTTGGTGTGGACGTGGAGATGGTCCTCGTTGGTGAATGTCATTCCGCACTCTGGCATTGTGCAGGCAAACGGTTTCGCTGGCTCAGACATTTTACCTAAAACCATACAGAATGGCAAAAAATTGCTGGCCAAAGGGGATGTAACATTATTGGCATAGTGTCAATGCAGAACCTTATATTTTTCAAAAATATTTCAGCGCTCGATTTGGCCTAAATTATTCGATTCTACACATAAATACAAACCTAAAATATACTTAGTGTTTTTTGTCTAATGTGTCATATTAGTGAGATATTTTCATTTCAAGATTGATTTTTTGAAATTCCGATATTGTTGATTTAAAATATCTCAGTAATGTGACGCTTAATCAAAAAATCACAAAGGATACTTTTGCTTTCAATTTGTGTTTAAAATTTATTGGTTTGGGTTTTATCATGCGCTGCGACATTGATTCAAAAATATAAGGTTCTGCATTCACACTATGCCAGGCATCATACTAAAATGTTACATCCCCCTTAGGGTGTGATCACATGAAACTGAACAACTTTCTTTCCCCAAGGAACATATGACAAAAATATGGATGGGGTGATATAGGATCTTTAGTAGGTGTCTTTCTTAGTAGGTGGATCTTTGTTATCTGAATAAATAAATGAATTATTATATAGGCTTAAAGATAAGAAGATTTATATTTATTTGCAATAAACTTACACAGAAAACAGGAAAGTCCTTAAACACTATGTAAGGGAATGTATAACTAACGAGATCAAAAGTATGAGATCAACTTACAAGCTAAAAAATTATAACATAAAAATGTGATTATCTAACTATACCAATTGCTATACCAATCTAACTATACCAGATGTTTCGACCTATTATACTCTTTGGGAAAAGTTGTTCAGTTTCATGAGCAGATTCGCATCCTTTAGGGTGGGTCCCTTTGTGTTACACCATGTATAGCATGAATTAAAATGTTAGTAAAAGCATGGAGTAATATATAAAAATATAAATTAAAATATCAAAAAACCCAACTGCTTTAGGTAGTACCTAAAAAAGATAGAAACAAGGAGGCCTATTTCTGTCTCCAAACCAACTACCATCTGCTGCAAAATCTCACAAAAATCTCATGCACACTGAGTAGATAATCACTGCGTTTTACTCATGCAATCGGAGGCAATATGTCCTAAGTTGGTATCTACAATTAAATCATAAATAAATATTATATCATAAATATTGCCTAGAAAAGGAAAAATAAATATTCATCTTCTTTCCTTACACGCACTATTTTTTTAATGTGGGTGTTGCCAGTTCAGTTAGTGAAATCGATAAAATTCTTCCCTTTTTACCAAAGTGGACTGAAAACTGTAAAGCATAAAGGTATATTCCAGGTTGGGTTGAACTGCACCCTACACCTGCGTACTGCCGCAGCAGGTCAGCACAAAAAACTGTAAGATGATCGCTGTGACAGGTGAAAGGCAATAAGGCAATTTTCTCTTGTTTTCGTTTTCACAGGGTTTCAATTCAATGGCAATCTGCTGATCTGCCTGATCTGCCAAGCGATCATCTTACAGTTTTTTGTGCTGACCTGCTGCGGCAGTCTGCAGTTGCAGCGTGCAGATCGAACAAAAATAATTCTGCAAATCTAATAAACGACGTAAAAGCATATCATAATTTATTCCGAAATTTGCCAAAATATGTCTGAGACGACATCCCTAGCATTTGACAGTTTTGACACGACCAAAAACGCTTGCTTCTAGTTCGAAAATCCGTATAAAACAAAACTAAAAGTGTTCAGGATTCGGGAACAATTTAAATGTTCAGCAAAACATAATTAATTAGGTAAGTAGAAAATATTATTATTAAACTATTTAAACTTAAGTGAGACATACTAAATTAAATACACAAAAAGGGATACCAAATGTCCTGAGTTGTTTCGTCCAAGCCTGAAACATGTCGCGAACGACGCGACATAATTTAAAAAGTGACTGTTTTTGTGTATTTAATTTAATATTATTATTGTTTATCAGAAAAATATTGTGAGCTCATTTAATTTATTAATGTCTAATTCACGGGTTATCTTTGATGCAACAAAATATTCGTTCTATTTCTTTGTAGAATTCTTAGATCATCTCTTTGCACTTAATTATTTTATATACCTATATGTATCTATATATCTATGAATTGTCAAATCATCACTTGTGTTGTGTGCGTTTGATGTATTTTGAATTTAAATATAAAAAATATGTTAGTTTATATACTTACAGCTTGGCAAAAAAGAGTTTGATGCGGTGACAGATGAAACTAAAATTTCGCCATACAAAAAAACTCATGTATTGCCAATGTATCAATAGATGGCGTTGATAACCTTTAAACAAATCTGTCAAATACTATGGCAACACTCATACGTAATTAAAAAAAATTTAGATTTGATATTTTTATTTATTTTATTTTATTATTTTAATAATGTTTATTTATAACGTACATTTGGATTTCATTCAATATCCTGATTTAAAGAGTCTATAGTCTATATCTCAATTAAAGTTCACTTTCGCGACTGAAAAATACGAGGAGTGAAGAGGAATGAAGGAAAACATACCAAACAAATATCCGCTGTGTGATAAAAGACAACAAAAACGCAGTAATAATGAATACTAAAGAGTAGTAGTCAGTCTAACACATGACAGAAGAATGATTTTGACTTTGACAACTAAATTTTTCCTACAACGGCGCCCCCTATCGAGTAAAGGAGAACTTATTTTTTTCTTAATTAAGGTGCCCCATTAAATTAAATCCCACTTTTCAAAGAAAGTGGCGCCATAATTTTTTCCATCACTTTTTTGTCGAACTATACACAAGTTCCTGCCCTGTGGTTAAATAAAACAAAGACCATTCTTATTTCCGTATACTTTTTAATGAATACAAAAATTAGAAGCACCTCCACAAAAATATCAAGTCTTATGTTGTAAAGTTAACTTAAATTACGTCAAGAAAAAAAAAACGAGCGGTGGCACTCCCCCTCTAGATATTGTTCTTAAAAAATCTTAGAATTTACTATTTTTATAGCATATTTAAAAATGCATAATTTACCAAACATAACATGCACAGACTGAAATGTATTATGGGTATTATAATTTAGCCCTAATTATTTGAATGTTGCATTGATGTCTCTAAACACGTTTAATAAAAGCATAGTTCATTATATAATAAAACATACAACATAATCTATATACAGATCATACTGCAGACAGTTTTAAACCTTATTTTTAAATGAATCAATACAAGAATAATTGGAAATATCATGTTTGATTAATACTGCAACTTAGGGCTAGCTAAATTCTTAACAGAGTTGAAGTATGAAGTGTAACGTTCGGGAGAGTAGCCATGAATTTTGACCTGGTGAGGTCTGTAGGCGCCTGATTCAGAGCCGAGAGTTCGGTCGAATAGCGGGTATACAGTGGAGCGTTTCTTTCTTGGTGACTCTTGCATTTGCTGACTCGGATAGGGGTCTACATATCTTCTCCCGTTAATATCGCTGCCGTCCGCTGTCGAGAATATCGTTGGCTATATTAATAAAATAAAACTTTAGATGTTTTTTCGTGGGATGAACACATAAAGCAATAATTCCCTTCTGTGTTGCGCTGAAGCGATTTTGTGCCGACGTTTTAACCCTTGTTGTGCTGTGCAGACATCTTCATCACGCCTGAATATAAAGTTCCTGATTAGGTGAAATGTTTTTGGTCATGTTGTGTTTTCATTTTGAGAAATGGGAACATTTTCTATATAATTTTTAACTACCGACAGCCAATTAAAATGCTGCCTACATATTGTAATAAGTATCATCATAGCATGATTTATTACTGAGTCAGCCAAACCATATCTTTGTGCTAGAATATTATATATCCATACTGATCCAACGGTACGGGTCACAAAGGTGTAGAATCCATTGAAAGTTTCTGACCAAAAGTTGATTTACTTCAATGGATGGAAAGACCTCAATGTAAATATCATACAGTGCCTGTAGGG
>JARACY010004524.1:0-26427 GCA_029255725.1 Scrobipalpa atriplicella | reverse complement strand
ATGTGACTTTGAACACAAGACATCCCGTGCCGTAACGGATTATTTCAGAATCAATCGACAATTGAAACCAATAAGATTGTCTTAGCAGAAACTAATTGTAGTGAACAACCGCGAAAGTCTCAAAACTTATATCTTAGCAGAAACCATTCATCCTGTTGTACGTATTCCAATCAGAAGTCGGCATGCATATGCAGCCTCCCAGACATTCGTATAAGAACCTCCTAAACAAACCATCCCTTAGGATAAAATAAGCGCAGAGCATGACACGCAACCCTCCATTAGAATATTTACGCGAGACAAGTGAATTGTTTACCAACAGAATGTATATTGTGCGGGCACGCGTGTCGTCCACCCGTCACCCGTCACACGTACACGATGCGAGTTCGTTGATACCCCCCGAGTCGTAGGGGGGCTGGGGGGGCGCCACCCCCCACTCCCGCAGGATCATCCCCCACAGGACGCGGCCCGCCGGCCCGAAGCCGTCGGGGGATCGCCACCGCTCTTGTTTAATGATGTTTCTGTCGTTTACTCAAGATTAGGGGATGCGATGTTTTATTTTTCTTTGGAAAAGCAGTTATTTTCATATTTTATTTTTAGAGGTATTGAGGATATTGAGGATTTAGCTTCTAATTTTATAGACAGGAAAGGACTATAAAACACTTAAATTAATCTAACAAGATTATTAAAGACATCAAAATTGTAGCAACAAGACAAAATTGTCTTATTGCTATACTAGACAGTTAACTCTCAACTCTAAGTAAACTCTCAACACATTGAGTGCCACAGACGCCACATTTGCTATTTATGCCGCAGTTTGATATCAGGTTAAGCAGTCGGGCGTCGAAATGAGTAACGAACTCTCTCGGGGCCGGAATCAAACGTTTGCATCGGTGCGGGGTGAGGGGGAGTAATCTCGGTGTGTTCGCGACATTTATCAAGGCGGGGGATGTTCGGTGCACGGTGCAGGTCACGGTGCGGTGCGGGTACCTGCGTGCGGCGGCTGTGGGGATGTTGCGGGCGCGAGCGACCTTTGCCGGCAGCCGATAGGTTAACGCAGACGCATTCCTAAATCCGTGCAGACGATAATGGTAATTAACGGAATGAATGTGTGAAGGATCTAATAAAATAATTAACTAGGGCCCGTAATCAGCTCTCAAGAGTGACAGCGAGTTTGAGTCCGTATTAGAAATGTCATTTCAGTACAAAACGATCTGTCAAATTCATACTTAATATTGCTCTCAATCTTGAAATCGCTTTATAAATACGAGCCTTAGTATTCTTTTTATCTAATAAAACTATTATAACGGTTTCTTTTTGTTACCGGTTATTTTGAGAAAAGTCACAGAATAATAAATAGTACTACCCAGAAAAGTGTCAAAATACAATTTTGCAATATTTTCGCTTGCACAAAATCTAGAACATAAAATAACAGCTGTGACTATTTGAATCGAAGTAACGGAACCGCATGAAAAATAGATGTAGAATAAAATTATCCACGATATCCGATATCAGTACAGTCATTGCAGATGGCTTATTCGAATCCAAGTTGAGGTGAAGCTTTGCAGGATAATTCAGGTGATAAAAGTATAAAATATGCAAAAAGGGATGAGAGGAGGGTGCGCGTCGGAGGGCGATGGTGGATGCGTGCTGCAGAACAAAAACAAGGAAAACTCAACTGAAGCTTGTAATGTAGCTCGTAACTTATCTTGTTTAGATGTGTTTTTTTTGTCACTCCAAGTTAAATCTGATTTTAGATTCCAGTTTGTTTATTTTATAACAAGAAACAACAGCTGTAGGTAATGAATAATCGTCACTAAGTTTAGCATAATAATTTCTCTCGGAATCAAATGGTAGGTACGCAAAATATGTCATGTAGGTATGCCACTGCCAAAATAATTTGTCACGATTAATTTCTATAATCACGCCTGAAAGGAAGATGTCGCAGAGAAGTTAAGATGATGCTGCTTTCCACAGCGTACTCTCTCCTTCCTCGTAGTTTTTACTACAGAATATTGTCAGCGAACACAGGTTCAGTTTTCAAAACGATTGTCATTGTGTGATGCCGATTTCTATAAATAGGTGTACCTAGTCAAGTTATCGACGTATGCGCAGCGGTATAAAAGACATAAGCCGGTCATTGGGCATGGATTATTTATCTGGAATCCAGTTCCAGGCCCGAGCCGGCAACGGCCGGCATAGCAATAAGAATAGTGGAATTATAATTGTAAAGTCGCGCGTTTTATGCTGACCGGCGAATCAACATTCGCGGATTTTTGAGACGTGTGGTTCGATTTCATATGGTGTAACTATTATTTTTAAATAATGTGAGCTTCTTTCAGCGATAACAATTATAGAAACGCAATTAGTTAAGTTATTTAGGAGCTTATGCAATCCTAACATGTTTTATATTTTATTTAAAGTATGATGTCGGGTTCTAAACTGCCAAACTGAAGCTGAAATGGGCTGAATATATGTATCGGATGCACTCGGGACGATAAGCTAGGATCGTTATTGAACAATGAGTCCCTCAAAACAGGTCACAGAGAAAAGGTACACCCCGGAAGAAGACTGCGAGAAAAGAAAAGCGTTTATCTAGCAGTGGGATTAGACATGAGTAGTTATATGAATTAAAAAGAAAAGTTCCAAATGTAAACAAGTTATTTAAAAACTGTGACAATTATAATAAAAGATGCCGCAATGCGAGAAGCAGTAAAAACTCGAGTCATACGCGTGAGGCGCCAGGAGGATTCTGACTAACAGTTTTTATTTCAGTATCATCGGTACAAGACATTCTCCTGAAGTATGTCCGCTCGCTAAGTACCTACCATCGGGTCTCGCTATTTATAGGGCAGTCGCGACACTCACCATTCCAGCGGAACGCACTCTATAAATGTTACAATCGGAATGAACTGTCGTCGAAAACGCCTTACATCTGAGCAAGCAGTCGAATGTAGAGTCGAATTTGTTTTTATAATCAGTAGAATGTTTAAGAATGGAAAGCTACAGCGCAAAAGCATTGATTTGCGATAGACTCGGCTTTCTATTTATTCGTCTGAATTCAGTTCAGCTTTAACTACATAGGTATTAGGTATCTAGTAGAAAACATAAATGCTTTCTTGTTTTCTTGATGGATGGTTATTAAAATAGCGAAATCGAATTCAAACTAACGTAAACAACACGATAGATTTCAGGTAATTTTGAGAATTTAATCCAACCTACAGAAATAACGAATGTCCAATGTTGCGTCGTCGTAATAGTCGTTGGTAGTAATTTGTTACATCTATAAAATATATTTTATCCCGATTGCCATGAAATATAATATCTTATCTCGGTGTATACAATAAAGGCAACCGTTACAATCAACGCACAGATCAAACCATTGGACGGATTGTGCTGAAATTTCGCACGCAGATAGGTATTGTGACGTAAGCGTCCGCTAAGAAAGGATTTTTAAAAATTTCACCCCTAAAGGGGTTAAATAGGGGATGGAAGTTTTTATCATCAGCGCACAGCTCAAACCACTGGACGGATTGCGCTAAAATTTTGCAAGCAGATAGGTATTATGACGTAGGGATCCGTTAAGAAACGATTTTTAAAAACTCACACGTTAAATATGGGATGGAAGTTTGTATGAAAGTCAGTGAATTTAGGATCTTCCAATTTTGTGTATGGGCTAATAATTGAAAAATATTGAATTCATGTTTCAGCGATTACAATTTATTCACCCCCAAAGGGGTGAAAAGAGGGATAAAGTTGTTAAATGTCATTTTATCCAGGGAATTGAAAATTTGCGCATAAATATACCTTTGGCCAACACTGATATCGGACTGGTATTTGTTTATAAAACTAAATTGTTATTATTTTCAATCGAATAAAAGTAAAGTAATTATGTGATTGAGTAATTGTAATTACAATAATTAAAGTGATGTAATTGCGATTACTTTTACCCAACACTGCACCTGCTATATCTTGTTCTTTCAAATCCTCACGGTTTATATTTGTTGCGCGTAGTCGGATTGACCACGTTTTTCAGGGATATTACTTACTACACATTTTAGTTTAGTTTTTATGGCTGAATATACGTACTTATGTGTTCCTGTATACTTATTTTCTAATATAACGACTAAAATGAATGTTTCTAAAACAGTCTCATATTTTTGGCTACTAGTTAATTAAGCATCGTTAGCAGAGGTCTGAAGTTTGAAGATGTGTATGTAAGTGCAATAAATAAAGAAGCAATCATGAAACAAGCAAGTATTAAATTCTGACCTCTGTCTCCATTTAGGCGGCGGCGCTGGCGGGGCGGGCGCGGGCGCGGGCGGCGAGCAGCAGTATTCGCTGCGCTGGAACGACTTCCACTCGGCGATGGTGTCATCGTTCAGGAGGCTCCGGGACGAGGAGGACTTCGTGGACGTGACCCTGGCCTGCGCCGGCGCCACCTTCACCGCGCACAAGGTATGCATCAGTGTTGGTGCACTACTTTCATTCAGCGATCGATGATGTCCTCATTTCCGCACCTGTGAATAACACGAAAGCAGGTCTCCATCCCCTTACTCGAGCCGCAGCTCTACGTCCCATTAAAATTAATAAGATGTATGCTCAAAATATCATGCGATCATGCTTACCAATCCTATTGAAATCAGGTGGTGCTATCAGCATGCAGCCCATACTTCCGAAGACTACTGAAAGCCAACCCCTGCCAACATCCCATTGTCATCCTGCGAGACGTCCACGATAAGGATATGGAGAGCTTACTCAGGTACTGATCTTTTCATTCTTTAACGATCATGTTTTAAAAATAATCTTGTTTGTAAAAATACGCAATTTACCAAAGCGAAAATGTAGAAAATCTCTGCATGCATATCATTTGAAAATCAATGAAAGCCTTACATAAGTAAAATATTGCGCCATAAGACTACCTTTTCACGTCTGAATTTCTAAATTGATATTCAATAAAATTTGGCAAAGCGATAGATCCTGAAAACGGACAAGGGCTACTTATTCAGCTGCGTGGTGGAAACTAGTAACACATAAGTTAATTGTCCATGACCAGGTTCATGTACCAAGGAGAAGTGCATATCGGGCAGGAGCAACTGAAAGAATTTCTGCGTGCTGCTCAGCTGCTCCAGGTGCGCGGACTGACCGACGTGCCACAACCCTCCGCTCCCGGCACGCTGGACCAGAAGGCATCACCAGTGAGTGTAGTGAACTCATTATACTATACTTTTATCAAAGAAAAGATATTTTGTTGTTGGTCCCATGTCAGGCGCCAATTTATCAAAATGGCGCCCAAAATGGGACTACCTTGCATATTTATTAAAAGTATGGACAATAAAATTGGACATGCCTGATAGTTCAATTGCGAAGCGAATTTTGAAATGTGGTCATTCTTGAAGCACACAATAATAAAAGAGTCTTACCCCTCCCAGTCAGCATCATCCTGGACTGAAACCGGCAGCGTGGCGTCCCGCGAGAGCCGCGAGCCGCGCGAGGGCCGCCGCCTGCGCCGCCCCGACGAAACGCAGACGCACACGCCGCCGCCCAAGCGGGCCAGGTCCTCCGACCTATACCAAGCGCAACTTAAGTCCAGGTATTTGTTTGATGTATTCTGCTTACTTGTCCTCCTAAGTTTCTTTCTTCTACTGTGTGGGTTGTCAATTCGATGAACTAACTGATCGACCCTGGTGTTATCTTAAAAAGATATCGAAATCTTAACCACAACTTATGGATCGAAAGCCCATACATAACCCATAACTCAGGCCATTTGTTGTTAGAGAAAGTAAATTAAAATCTAAAAAAATAGAAAGGACTTCAAAACTCATGTATTAGCTTTTAAGTAGCTTCACTTTATAATTTGCATTTTTTGGTTTTTTTTTTGTTTCTGACCAAACTTCCCGTTTGTCCCTACTCGTAGATTTACAGACCCTTCAATTTCCTGGTTTAGGACGGAGCAGCTGATGACGCAGGGGGCCAGCCCCGAGCGGCTCGCCACCAACGGACACGAGCTGAGCATGTTCGCGCACCAGATCGACGCACAACAGAACGCGCATCTCAACACTTCCAACAACCTGGTCAGTCTACATACCGCTACAAATACAATTTCTTTGGAGGCTACTTTTATTCCTTCAAAACCTTCATACTGGACCAGGTCCTACAAAAACCATAGAACATACTGCTTTTTCCTCTTCCCGGGTCCGGGTTAGTACTCTGTAAAAACCTAAGTAAAGGATTCCAAGGTTGCATTCGCTGCATTTTAATTTAGGAGATGGACTAACAACCTGTCACTGCACAGTGGCATCTCAAATTACCAAGAAATTAGTTTTAAACCTTGTGAGTCGGCTTTAATGAAGTCGTTAATGCTCTAGTCGTGGAAAATACCTTATAAGGAGTACTTTGACTTATGGCTCGGTGATGTTCACAGTCGGGAGAAGGCGAAGAGTCATCATCAGACGCGGGGGCCAGCGATACAGAGGAACCGAGAGCCAAGCAGGAACCTCAAGAGTACGAGGAACCAGCGCAACCCAACGGCACCGTACCACACTTCCCAGGCCTACTTAATCTGCCAGGTACCACCGATTGACAATACCCCTGATGAAAAATTTCAGTATAATTTTCTCTATCTGGTTTAGTGTCAGAAAAAAAAAACAATGAATCCAGAAATAAGGAAAATTTTACGACCTCATGATAATATTAAAAAGAACTTTTCCTAAGGTTTGGAATATAGGGAAAATTCCAAACCTTAGGAAAATTCTTTACGTAATCTGCCTTTCCATCAAACCATCATATTCTAAATTTACTTTATCTTACTTGCAGGATTCCCAGGATTGCCAGGACCATCAGGCATCCCAGACAACTTCGGTAAGTTGACGCGATTACATACACAACACATACACCTACTTACTTACTAACTAACATCAACTTACATGTCTCGATAATGACGCCCTTCGTATCGAGTGGAAATGTACTCGCTCTTTAATGTAACTTCCAATAATAGTTAACGATGATCTAGAACAATAGAAGCCGCATAAATCATTAATTGAACATTATCGAGTCATGTAGCGCATGGCCGTCAGTAACGCTAACTATTAACTAGAACGATGCAATTGCTCTATCGAACCGAAAAACGCGAACTCAATCAATAGAATCAGGACTAAGTAGATAAATTGAAAAGTAACGATGGAAGTTACAGTCGATAGTAGGCCAGATAGGTTAGGTCATGTAGTTGCGCGTTGTACCGCCGCGGCGTCGTGTCGGTGTCCGTTGCGCGTCGTGGCGGGAGTAGGGGTTGCACTGAGCGCGCGCGTCTGCGTCACAGGAGCGGCGTGGGCGGGGGCGGGCGGCGCGGGCGCGGGCGGCCACGTGGGCGGCGTGGGCGACAAGGCCGAGCTGCAGCCCTACGCCGCCTCGTACACCAACGGTGAGCCGGCCAAGCCCACCTGCCCAGAGTGCGGCAAGCTGTACAGCAACAATAGCAACCTCAAGCAGCACATCCTGAACGTGCACGCGGCGCGCGACCTCGCGCACTCCTGCTCGCTCTGCGGCAAGGCCTTCAAGACGCGCCAGTACATGCAAATACACATGAATTCTATGCACGGGGTGAAGCAGAGGCCGCGCCCGCGCCCCCCGCGCAGCCTCGAGCCCAACTAACCGCCGCCTCTGTGTTACAGGGGCGGCCCTCGCGGGGGCGCCGGGCTACCGGCCGCAGTGCCCGCTGTGCGGCCGCGTCTACTCCTCCACCTCCAACCTGCGCCAGCATATGCTCAATGTGCACTCGCAGACCGACCGCGACCAGTGGTTCCCGTGCCAGCACTGCGGCAAGCGATGCAAGACCAAGCACTACCTCATCAACCACCAGCTGCAAGCGCACGGCATCCGCCAGCGACAGAACTCTTAGAGACGGCGCGACGTCGGGCGGCCGCCGCTCCCACCGCCGCCCGCGCCGCCGCTCGCCGCCTGGTGGTGAGCCGCGACGCCGCCGCCCGCCCAGCGGTACAAATGCACGGTTAGAGCCATAACAGACTGTGAGGTAGAGCCTATTGTCGGTGTTGCCAACGCGAACTATAGTAAATTAATGATGTCTGGCATTGCAGACGGTGAGGACGCGTTGGCAAAACCGGCGATAGGCGAGAGGACGCGCGTCACAGGCGCGGGCGGCGCGGCGCTGCAGTGCCCGCTGTGTGGCTTGCGGCCGGGCTCGCGAGCGGCGGCGCGCGCGCACCTCGCCGCGCACTACCCGCGCGACAGCCCTGTCTGTCCCGTGCTGGCGTGCGCGCGCCGCTTCGCGCATCCCAACTCGGTGCGCAATCACTTGCGCATAAAGCACCGCCGCCAGTGGGACCGCATGAAGACGTTCAAGTGGAGCTGTGACTGGGGGAACTGAGTCCCCCGTACCCCGACACGTTCCTCTCCCCGCGACACATCGCGCGCGATCCACTTCCAAATAAATAAGAAACTGATGTAAAAGGGCTGTGAAACGCAAACGTGGACGATCGAGAGTGGGGTTTACTTATTTTAGTACCGAAGAGCGCGACACATCCGTATTGCATTTAAAAGTCGTGCGCTGTCACTCGTACGATATGTATAAAGCGATAAGTCGACTGAAAATTATTTTTGTAGTAGTATAGACTGATATTGTTCGTAAGTATAGTATAGTTTAAGCGCATTTATGACATGTGATGATTGGTGCCATTGATAGGTTACGGAGTTTTGAGTGGTCCGCTCTCGTCCCTTCGCGAGCGAGTCTGTAACTTCCATCGTTGCTTCTACTCATGTATGCAGCTGTGTTCTTCCTCTATGCGAGCCCGGTCAGGTTTCTTATTCGTTCGCCTAATTATATATTACTTATTTTTACATTTCTTCACGCGAACGAATGAGTCGCCTGATGGTGGTGTTCAAAACGATGCGAATATGATGAAGAGCTTGCGGTCTGTAGACTGGTAGTCACACGCAATACCAATTCACTCGCATCGATATATTTCTGCTTCCTTTATATATTTTCGACCATAGTTAAGACAATACGAAATAGATTAACGAATCGAATGCCTTTTGATGCAATAGTTAAGAATAAGTTCACATCCATTGATAGAGTGATTATTTTGTAAAGTGTGTTATATTGTAGCGGGCTGTATTGTACGCGGCGAGCGCAATCTATATAAATAACTAAACTAAACATATCTAGTCAGTAGACCGCAGGGGTACTACAAGCAGTAGACTACTTGTAAATAGGATGTTCCATTCGCATATATTTTACAAACGAACACCAATAATAATAGCTACGAATAAATAATAGATAATAATTATTTTATATATTGTGGTCTCTATCGTAGTTATAATCAAATCACAAAGCGATTTACGGTCAATGAGATTGGGTGAGGCATGCCTTATAGTAACCACGCTTTTCCTAAATAAACAAAGAAGAAGAGAGATGGTGAGAATAAAGAGTCAACTCTACACTAGCGCGTAAGAAATCTTTTCGTGTTTCTATTTGAAACTAGGAAATATGAGATCTTTCATGGTATTTTTTATGCCATACAAATACAAAAAACTTTATCTAGCCATTGATTATTTAGCTTGTATTGTACGAGTGTAAATCCGCCAGCTCGGTGCCAATAACTTAGTTAAACGCTCAACAAGGGTGACAGTAGTTCCGCGATGTTCATTGGATGCCTTCGAAATGTATGCGATAGGAACTTTGATAGGAACATATTTTCTAGATCTCCAAATGATTAAAAATTTATATTATCGGTAACTTTAGCGAGTAGATGAAATTGTTCCTGACGCCTGAGAGGCAAAGTCGTGTATCTTTATAATTATAAAATATTTTTAAGTAAAATGTATATTAGTCATCTCAATAACCAAATGTTCAATGTGAGTAAACGATTCTAGTTGCGATTGTATTAGTGATACAATATATACGTAATAATTTAATTTTTACCCCAAGAGAAATGTCTGCTTATATAAATACATATATAACAATAAAACTACGAAGTAGAATTGCTCTGTGTTAGTTTATGCTTTTTTAACTCCTCTATTAAAGCTTATAACAGGTGAGATTTCAAATTACACTACACTTTTTGAGCTCTACATACAAACTTCAATTTACTTGCAATTACATTACAACAAGATTTGGTTACTTGCGCGGAAGTACCTCAATCTTGCATATTTAATTGCCTTTTTATGATATTGATGAGGTACGATGTAGGATTTACTAAATAAAAGCAATTTTTTATTCCCTCGGAAATCCCCATTACTTTGTATGTAGAGCTCCCAATATCACATGAACACAACACTAAACTGTTGAACAACTAGTGACATATCCTATGGTGTTGCAGGAGGCTGCCGGCGCACGCAGGATCTCCTGCGCGTGCGCGCGACGGACCCGCGGCCCTGCCCCAAGTGCGGCAAGATCTACCGCTCGGCGCACACACTCAGGACGCATCTTGAGGACAAGCACACCGTCTGCCCCGGATATCGGTCAGTAACATAGCCATAAAACTATTTCACCGATTAAAAATATAAGCACAGTGCTGTAACTTCATTGTAACAGCCTGCTACGTCGTAACCCTCGTAGCAAATTTAATTTTAATTGTTAAATACCAAGCATGTTTCTCCCATGCTGAACTGGGAACGATAGAAAAACATATAATGTGCCAGCTGCATCTCCTCCCGGGCATGCTGTAAAAACCAGCTAAGGGATTCGGGGGTTTAAGTGTATTGCAATTTATAGGATTGATTATGATGGGCTGACAACCTGTCACTATAGCAATATACCTACATTATCATCTGTAATAATAATAATAACCCTCAAAACTTGTCAGACGTGGCGGAACGACTTTTGTTTAGGTCGTTTTTGCTCTGCCTACCCCTCTAGGGATGAAGGCGTGATTTGTGTATGTATGTATGTATGTAAATACCAAGCCATGGAAAGCGCAGCTAAATACGAAAGTTGTCTGTCTCACTTAGAACATTGCAAAGGAACCACATTTGGAAAATAAGGCTCAATTCACACCGGCCGGGACGGCAGCGGCCGGCAGCGACGCGACGAGCACTTTCAGTGTGAAACAATTTTAAACTTTATCTTCATGCTTATAAGGAGCGCGCGCGCAGGGAGCGGACAGCCGCTCGCGGCCGCGCGGCAGCTCGCGTCGTCGCGGGCGGCCGCGCGGCCTTTTCGTACTTTTCAAACGATACTAATATTTATAAGCATGAAGATAAAGTTTAAAATTGTTTCACACTGAAAGTGCTCGTCGCGTCGCTGCCGGCCGCTGCCGGCCGCTGCCGACCGCTGCCGACCGCTGCCGTCCCGGTGTGAATTGAGCCTAAAGGCTCTAACATCGCTATCCATAACATAAACACACTTGCTACACCTCGCTACGTCGGAACCGTCGTAGCAAAGAAAGTGCTACGGCGTAGCAAGAACGGGTAAAATTACATTACACACCGGTTACCTAGATTATTATTGCTCTAGTCTTTTTTAAATATTTGTAAACAGTATTTTATGTTCTAGTTGCGTGCTATGCGGAACGGTGGCGAAGTCTCGCAACTCCCTACACTCACACATGTCGCGGCAACATCGTGGTATCTCTACCAAGGATTTACCAGTGCTGCAGATGCCCACGCGGTTCGACCCTGAACTGGCCAGCCAGTAAGTACACCAAACTTTTTCGAGCTTATAATTAGATTATAAGTAGGGAACCGGCCCAGAACAACAGCATTATCACGCAAAGTTTATAAAGCTCATGCATCGCTTTTCCACTTCTTGAACCACTCTTGTCAATACCCGGACTAAGAATTTCGCCAATCTTCCACCTGGAAGCAACTCCCTTCCCGTTCTGGGTTGCTGAGGTCAGATGGCAGTCTCTCTGTGTAAAAACCATTATCCTCGTTCAATCCCTTAAATTAGGTAGTCGACCCCGTGAAATACGGGAAAAAGCTAGGGAGATGATGGTTCCATAAAGAAACATTTGTCTTATACTGATCCTTGTTCCACAGACTGTTAGCAAAAGCTGGTGTGAAGGTATCTCTCAGAGCAGCTTCGAGCGCGCGCATCCCCCACCGGGCCAAGACGGTCAGACATCAAGCTGGACGCCAAGTCGGCCGCTTCTGAGACCAGCTCGCTCTGCGGTGGCGATGAAGACGATCTCAGTCAACAGCGCTACCTGATCCACCGCCACTTTCCCCTCCACGTTAGTATCAATACTTAGCATTAAAACTCAATGTAACTAATATAAACCCATACCTACCTGTGCTTTTTCGTCATGAGAAAACAGACAGGGATGGCACTGACAATAGACGAACTAATTTTAATCTTGCTTGTCGGTTACATTTGTTCAAGAATTTTAAGAGTTTTGGTTGATACTAACTCTTCCACACCACGGCTATTATCTTTGTGACTATTATCCATAAATTCTTGATGGATTAGTATTATGTGTTCTCTCATGGTAGAAAATGACAGATAGGTATTTTAAATATATCGTGAATTGGGCTAATTATGACACTATGCAACTACTGATTCTGTTTCTGATCAAGATCTTATAAAACAAACACTTCAGGAATACCTAGAAAGCATCAACATTCTGATCTACAAGAAGTTGTTTTACCTCCAGATCTGAACAACCTGGCGAACACGACGATCACGAAGGTGCCGGCGGTGCGCGCGGTGACTGCCAAGTCCGCGGAAACGCTGCCGGGGCTGAAGAACGAGGATTATCCACCAGGCTTCGGCGGCTCCGCGCTACTCGACACCTACCTGCAGTACATGAGCGAGAACATGTTCGGTATGTACCACTCGTAATAGTTTAGTAGACTCTCCGGTGACGCCGGCCAATCTCCAGAGATCAACCAGGACTTAGCATGGCTTACACTCAAGTGCGTGCAATCTCTATTCATTCAATATCTTGATCTGATGGGACAGATTGACTGACACAACCAGACAGAAATCAGCTGTAGGATCGACTATTTATTTACATGGCCATCTGACAGAATGGATCATCCAACTTTTTGGACAATAAGGTGATCATGATCAGCCTGCAATGTCCTAGTAGGAACAACAACACCAAAAACAACATCAAGGTTCTATGGCTCAGGTCACTAGACCAAACAGACTATAATGCCACTAACAAGCGTTTAACTTGCTTTATTGACGAGTACTGGTTCCTCATTTGTAATTGTTCTTCAGCAGGAATGAATCAGGCGAAACTGGCTCAGATGCACATGGAACGAAAATACGAGGAACAGTCTCCGCAGATGGGCAGCCTCCCGCCGCCGCCTGCCGCGCTCGCGCACCACCGCTACCTCAAACAGATGCGGCAGTACACGGAGGGCGCGGGCACAGGTAAACCTGACATCGGACGCGACGTCGATGAACCCTTGGATCTCGGTAAAGAGCGGCCGCGGAGTGTGGAGGATAATGGACCGCCTGATGACTCCGGCGACCGCTACTACGATTCGGAGCGGGAGCGGGAGCGGGGCGACGACGACCGCTCGGAGGACGCGCCGCGCGACGACGCTGATTACTCCGATGCGGAGCGCAAGGCCGTCGCGTCGTGAGCCCACCACCATCCTAGGACGATGTTTTGTTGAAGGTTTTCAAACGGTGCTTGAGTGTTATGTTTTGTGGTCGATAGCCGATCGGTTCGTTTTGCGATTAATCTAGTAACGGTTTTATTGTTGACCCGTGGAATGTCGTTGGTGCCATTTCCGATATTGTAATGTAAATTTAAAGTTAGGTTAAAGGTGGCGCGCCTGGCCGCGTGGTGCAGACTACGGCCGGGCGCGACCCGCTAGTTGCGAGCAGTGAGCTGAGCACAGCCCCACGTAGCCACTCATAGATATAGCCAACTAGCGTAGTGTTGTGTCGTGTCGACTGTACAAGTCCCGTCACTGTAGCTGGACCTGTACATAGTAATTCCATCCATCTACCTCAGCGTTCGGGCCAATGCGGCTGCGTTATTAAATATCCACACAAATGTGAAATTCCATCCATCTACCTCACTTCAATAGATTTTATTTAATATTTTTATACAATTTATAGATATAATAAACTGTTGTTTTATGCATTTTGCAGATTGCATTTATATATATACTATAGAATATATCGTAGGTAAATATATGCAATTCATTAGGTGATGTTAGTGCTGCCCGTAGATCGTTATCGATTCCATTTAGTCGCACCATAGAGCGGAGCGGAGTGCCCCGCCGCCCCCCGCCCCCCGCCCGACTCGCGGCGACCAAGGATCACAATCATAGAGCGGAGTGCCCCGCCCCCCGCTCCCCGCCCGACTCGCGGCGACCCAAGGATCACAATCATAGAGCGGAGTGCCCCGCCCCCCGCTCCCCGCCCGACTCGCGGCGACCAAGGATCACAATCATACTGAATATATACGAGTATACGAACAAATGAGACAGAGCTTAAATTCTTACTATTACTATAAAGTATAAATGTACCTAAATGGATTCATATTATATATTATTTCAGAAAGAGCGTTAGAATAAATCGCTGTAAGGCTGTGTGATAGATAAACACAGCAATTATAAAAATATTGCGATAAATTGAACTTGTTATACGACTAACTTCGGAGCTAAGTAAGATCATCTACAACTGCCTTGAGACTGAATAAGATATCCAAGGAACGGCGTCTGTCGCCCGGAGAGAGAGAGAGAGAGAGTTCAATGTTGACTTGTAAATAAGTGGTGGTGATATGATAAAGTACATACAAATGAATAATCAGATAGAAACAAAAGCAATAATAAAGTATACCTTGATGTTGCCTTCGATTGTATATAGGTGGTGTATGTAGAGGTCGCTGTCCGATGACGTCACAACATGGCGGCCTCGGACGGAGTGACGTTAAACAGGCGCGATGAGGTTTATTTTGTAGTAATGATGTGGGCTCGTTACTTAAATAACAATTACTGTGATTACAATCTCATATTAGCCTTCAATACTTATACATATTTTTTAGAGTACAATGTTATAGTTATTTAGTATATCCTAAGAGTATTTGTAAGCGAGTCACAAATTATATTTACTTCCCTGAACTTAGAATTCACAATATTTAAGTATTTAGAGCAATAGGAGAAGCATTTAACCTTTTATATTGAGAGTTGCCGTTGCGCGGTGAGTGCCGTCGTACCGGCCGCCCACGCCACGGACGAGGGAAACAGGTCGGACGTACAACCAAGGTTGGATCCTCTTCGCATCGCAGATACAATGTATGGAAGAAACTGGAGCTAAATAAAGTAATGATGAGCTTTAGTAACATTACCTCACTGTAGTAACATAAATACTCCCTATACGGCTTGAGTTCCCCCGTCCCCCGCTCTCCCCGCGCTGGCGGCGCTAGTGTCGCGCTTTTGCGCGCGCGCCGTGCGGGTAGTCGCACGACTTATTGTGTTAGTGAGATTCATCAGTTACGCCAGTTTGGTTTGTGTTTATAGTAACCTTGTTGACAGTTTACAGTGTTGCCATAGTGAGTAATTATTTTCGACTGTATTAATGTAAGTTTGATTGTTTATAGAGCGAGTGCTTCTTATTTGATTAGTGTACTTAGAGAAGTAACCTCCGTTAAGATAACTCGAGTTTCTGTTTACTAGACATTGGATCAGGATGCACCGTATACACCACATTAATTAACAGTTACCAGATTATAAGTAAGAAGTAAAGTATTATATTTTATTATTCAAAGCACAATCACAAACAACTATCCACCGAGCTGAACCAACATTTCACTAACCATAACTTAAATAGCTATTTTCGTGGTGAACGATGAGATGTCGATGTCGATCGAGCTCGGCGGAAGTTCTGGTCACACACACAAACATACCAGTGAATATATTAATTAGGACTTTAAGTCAAGATTATGCTCTCTGCATTGTATAAATTTTATGTTTAGTTACCTCATAAAGAGCTTTGGAAGTTCTACTTCGATTTTAAATAAAAAAAAAAGAATGAAATGATATTATATGTAGAGAGTAGAGCAGTGTTATCAACTCGCCTCGAGTACATGAGTGATTCTAATCACACGTTCTTATTTCTTTAATGACATGTTGCATTTTTAGTTGTAGACCACCACCGGCCGCGGCCGTTCACAGCATGACGACTTTATAAGAGCTCGCAATGTTTGTAACAACAGTCAAAGAATAGTTGCGAGTTCTTTGTAAACTCTACATTTATATCTTATCTGTGACCGCAAGAATGCACAAACTTATATTACTTATTAGAATTAAATAATTTGTTCTGTTTACTTTACATTGAATAAAAACTAATGTTGTAAAGCGCCTGAAAAAAATTTAATATCTAAAGTAGAATGCAAATTGGCGCTAGATTAGTTGTGCCATTTTTTTGTGTCATTGATTTAAATTTAATGAAGAAAGACTCAAAGCATAATATTAAGATTCCACTTGGTTGGTTGATTGCGTTGTTTTTATTATTTATATGAGCGTTTTGGACATTGTTAGAGTGAGACGACGGGTGTCGTCTCGCTCCACGTACGGTAGAGCACTAGCTGTATGACGCTTCACTTCATTATTATACAATAATAAACAAATAATTGTTTTGAATTACTGACATTTTATTTATTTCATCCCATTCTTATCAAAGTTAAGGTGGTTCGATGAGCTCAGTGGCGCCCCCACAAGTTTGTCTCAAATACAAACATTTTAATCAATATTTTACGTTTTGCGAAAATCGGAAGTAATTCTTCATTTTGTAATCCAGCAAGCTGTGAATGTTGATGTTGCGAAATGTGACCACTTTTGCCAAGCTTAGTTAGATATTAAGACGTATAAATTGTGACGTACCTAAGACGTATGAATTACAAAATGAAGAATTACTTCCGATTTTCGCAAAACGTAAAATATTCATTAAAATGTTTGTATCTATGACACAGTAAATTTATTTCTTGTGGGGGCAGCACTGAGCTCAACATACCAAGCTTACAGCAAGTAAGGGGATCTTAAAAATAATAATGTGGTTTAAAAAAGTCACAATGACAAAGTGTAAGTTTATTAAACAGCATTTACAAATATACAAAATTTTATATCAGAAGACAAAATCTACTTATACGACGAAAACATGCTAAAACTGTCTGTAGTGTGCTGTAGGTGACCGCTAATTGCGCATGCGCAGTGACGACAACAAGTGACGCTCAATGTTCTGGAAATATATCGCACTTGCATAAGCGAGTCACAGACATTTCTCAAGACACGAATGACTCATCCATACTACTTCGGATTTGCCAAATCAAACAAAAATGTAATTAAATTTGGTTCAAGCTTTATTTACCGTTCTAATTCGAAATATATTAAGAATTTTGTGCTTAATTCATTTCTAAAGACTAAAAGAAAATAATTCGATTTTGCCACTAAAGCATTACAAAACTTGTGTCCAAATAAAAACATATTTATTAATGGAATCGCTTTGACAATATTATTATTGAAATATATTACTCATCACATGCTCTTATAAATAAAGTAGTGCCTAAAGCTAGAGGAATAATAAATACATTACAGATATCTTTATCACATAGAAATACCGACTACCTACATCGTATGACTATCGTGTAACTAAACTACAAAATCTACAAGATAGAAACACAAAACACGTTGGCTTTGGAAAAGTTCTTGTTTACAAAATGTTTTATTTGTCTTTTTTCTTATAAAACGTGACATAACAGAAGGTCTCCTGTATTCATGGTGTGTGTGTGTGTGTGTGTCGGCTTCGTTCGCGAATCGCATTACCTATCGATGTGGGCGTGGTTTGCTATCAAAGTGGGCGTGGCCTGTGTCTGCTATTCCTCCCCGGGCGACCGTTTCTTCCTGAGGAGGTAATGAATGCCGATTATGGCATTCATTCTGAAACAACAAATCCCCTTTTTTTTACGATCTCTTAGCTTTCCTGAGATAGGCGATTGACGTATGATTATGATAAATTGACATGGTGTAATTCATTTTTATTTAAAAATTGAATTTGAGATACAATTCATAAAATACATTTTGTCAGATTTATACGTTTTTTATTATGTAGATGCTTAGGTCTTTTGTTTGAAAAAACATAACGCATTGCAGTGAGGTTTTTATTTAAATACCTAAGTTGATACTAAAAGAATGTAAAAAGAAAAGTGAGGCGATATCAGTATTACTGACTTGAATTTCAATCGTAATTTGGACTAGTCAAGCCCTGTGTAGTTCTTACATAACACGGCTAGATGTCGCTAACGTCGCTATGACGTGTACATAAGAAAGACTATAGTAATTTCGTCACTCCGGCTGCCGTCTCGGTAGCTTAGCGGTAGAGCAATGGACCGGCAATCCAGAGGCGCAGGTTCGAATCGTTTCCGAAGCGAATTTATTATTTTCTTTCTTTCATATTTATATGAAATAAAATAGCATTTTGTGAGTGCTAAACATATCCTTAAAAATAGGACTTACCAGTTAGAAGAGGCGCCAAAACGCCTTATTTTGTCTCTCTGCCTACCCCGTAAAATTGAGGCGTTATTTATATAGTAAGACTAGTGTGGGGGGTACTCACAGCAGCGGCCAGGGCTATTTCTTGGTGGCGAGCGCGATGCCCAGCCCCACGAGCCCGCCCAGCGCCAGCACCGCGCCCCCCGCCACCGCCATGCCCAGCAGACCCTCCTTCTCCATACGCTTGTTGATCTGACGCTGCAAGCGGAATACGTTCATATTATGAAAGGACCAAGATAGTACAGCTGGTTGAAAGCAGTTTAAACTAGTTGAAATACCATATCCAGGAAATTCTATACTGACAACAAGGTAAAAATTTATCCTCGGGATAATCTCCAGAATTGATTGATTAACATTTTTTTTACCTAAAATAAGCTTCAACATAGGCTACTTTTGACTGCAGGAAATCACCTTACCCTAACCTAACAATCGGCATATTAACCTGTGGAGGGGAAAGTAAGTTGGAAAGCTAGTAAAAATAGAAGTAAACAATTTGGTTGTGTTTGCAAAAAATAAAGGCAGTAAATATTCCAGATATACCTTCACACAACTACAATGCAATAAGTCAAGTAAAATTGGTAATAAAATGATTCATACTTCAAACTAAACAATAACTGGCATAAAACAGCTACAAAAGATATTATCTTTATCTGATGGCAACATATCATTGACAAAGAATAAAGACTGGCTCATAAGGACTAGAATCCAGAGCCGTAAAAATCGATAAAAAAAATTGTAATCATAAATATTGCTTTTGAAGCAAAACTTATGTTTGATTACTTTGCTATTTCAAATCAGCAATAAGTACCTGCTGGTACTGGCTATAAAGAGCTGACACTTGTTTTCCAAATATTAAAGACCTCCAACACAAATGTTGACCCTATTATGTAAACAGCACATATTTATCTACCAACAGTGATGATGTCATTGCCCCAACATGTAATAGGTGTCCAATAATAATGAAATTGGCAAAGCCCAAAAATATCAAGATGTTTAGTGTTAAATTAACACTGTTAATTTTATCTTACTATAGAGTTACAAATGACTTCTTAACGATTTGCTCAGGTAGTGTAGCCAGATACTGAACAACACTGTCTGTGATGGTAACAGGGTAGCAGGCACGATGAGTTAAAATTATTATATTTATTATTTCTAATTAGAGACTTTCAGATGACAGAAAATAGTATTTTTATTCCCGATAGATGTCGCTTACTTTATTTCATCTCATCAAAGCCATCCTCAGAATAAAAACTCCTTAAAGATTGCGCCGGTAGGGCAAAAGATATTTGATAAACTGTATAATGGAGTACAAGTATGGAGTTTATATTCAGAGTAAAAACAAACCTCTTGAAAAAGTTCCATATCGTAACAAAGTTAATTATTTTTAAATATTACTAATATTTGTTTATAAATTTTGAGATATCTAATGTGAGTAAAGAATAAACTTACTTCTAATGCTAGCACTTGTTGGTTGGCTGGCTCAATCTCAAGGAAGGCCTTCACATAATGCAGCGCTTTGTTGTATTCCTTGATCCGCGCATTGCCAATAGCCAGGTAAAACAAATAGTCCCGTTTGCCATCTGGATGAGAATTAAACAACTCTTTAAGGAGTAGAATTCCCTGGAAAAATAAGTAATAATGGTTAATACAGTCAAGCACAAAGGAAATGTTTTAAATAATGAATCAATAACACTATTTACAGAATCTATACTTATCAGAAAATAATCCGATTACCTACAATAAATTCATGCAAAAACAAGACCCAATGCGAAAACTGAATTGTTCAGTAGGTGTTATTAACATGAAGATTATCAATGACGGTTTTCCTTGAAATAATAATAATTCATACCTTTCTAATATCAGTGGGGTACTTGCTGCGGACGAGGCACCAGGCGTACTCGAACTGCGCCTTGTGCGTCACCTTCCCCTGGTGCAACTGCTCGTGGAACACGCGCTCGAACTTCTGCAACACACAACACATTACAATGCAACTTCTCATTCCCACGGCGTGACAAAACACTACCCAACGTTGTGCAAACCCACCTGCAAGTCCTCCGACGAAACCACTTCGTCTAAAACATCCTCCATGGTGGCGAAGCTATCTACAGTACTTGGGTTCACGAAAATAAATGAAATTACACAGTTACTTATTTTTTAGGAAATAAAATCATTATTTTGCGTACGCACGAAAATTCAATTTTGTATTGACTTTGACATTGACACTTTTGACGTATTTGACAGTTTTGATACTTGCGTATTGTAATTTGGCTAACAGTTTGAAAATCTTGCGGCCTTATCTTATGTTAGTTGGTTAGTAAAATCTTATTGTTAGGGTAAAATCATAAAATCATTTTTAAATATAAATTCAAAATGAAGCCATATTCTAATTTAAATTTTCATTTCAATTTTAAATATTTTTTTCTGCTAATCTTAATAGCTTGTGCGAGGAACGAAAAAATACTGTCAATCGTCAACAGCTGATCAGATTGACAGTGACAGTGACAGTTGCTGTAAGGTAAGGACGGTCGATTCGATTCGATTGTGTCTTTTGTGCATTTCTCGTCTTTGTTTGATTTTAATACGTATTTACATAAAATCTTGTTGTAACAAAGAAAGTGCACGGAACATCCATCATGCAGAGCATGATCAACACTGTGAAAGGCACCGCGCTCGGCGTCGCGGGCTACCTCACGCCGGTCTTGAAGGTACCAAGCGTTTGAGATATGTACACCCTATTTTTATGAACCTGTTAAGCAGTTAGTCCTCTTCTCATCTATTAAAAGCTACTAAATCCTTATTGTGAAACTTTTTAATCTAATTCTACCACTTTTTAATCTAATTCTAATCTAAGAAAGATGCCTACTTGTTTAGCTTTACTCTTGTTATCCCACTGTTACACCGAGTGTCACACAATAAAAAAGAAATCTTTTAACACATAGCTTTGTTTCAGGAATCAAAGTTTCAAGAAACCGGAGTGATAACCCCGGAAGAGTTTGTAGCGGCAGGTGATCACCTCGTGCATCATTGTCCAACATGGCAGTGGGCGCAGGGGGAGGAGGGGCGTGCGCGGTCCTACCTGCCCGCAGACAAGCAGTTCCTCATCACCAGGAACGTGCCCTGCTACCGGCGCTGCAAGCAGGTAGGAAAAATTCCAACGGTTTTCCAATAGTGTGAGGACCTCCTTACTTTCATGTCAATTAGACAAAACTCAGGATGAGTCCACATTGATATTGCCTTAATGAAATCTTCAATACAATCCTAATAAGAGGAAGATTTGTATTTTTGTGTGTATGTTTGTAACAAATAAAATCAATAACTACTGGACCGATTTCAAAAATTCTTTCACCATTAGAAAGCTACTTTGACCCTGAGTAACATAGGCTACTTTTTACCGCGGAAAAATTCACCATTCCCACGGGAAAACTTATTTAGCAGCGGGTGACACCACTACTGACCGGAAGCTAGTAATATTATAAACGCAAAAGTTTGTAAGTATAGAAGGATGGACGTTTGTTACTCTTTCACATACACTACACTACACTAAACGGCTGAAGCGATTTTGATAAAATTTGGTATGGAGGTAGCTGACACCCTGGATTAACACATAGTCTACTTTTTACCCCGGGAAAATGCCGAATTCCCACGGGAAAACTCAGTAAGCCGCGGGTGAAACCGCCCTGAAATATCTCTTCACAGAAAAATAAATAAAATCTTTCAATTTTCTTTATACTTATAATATTTTGATTTCCTACTAGATTGAGTACTGTGAAGATAAGGAGAAGATAATTGAGGAAGACAATGACGGCGAGGGCGGCTGGGTGGACACACACCATTATGATACAGACACCGGAGCACCCACCATTGAGGAAAAGGTACAACAGTATCTTTGTCTCATAAAGTCGGATATCAAAAATTAATTAAATAATAAGTTCAAAAATACAAAAAATAATAAGTCTAAACAAACATAGTACTTTAAGAAAAAATAAGTAAATTTTGAAAACTTGAAGTCTTAAAGTAGACTCCAATTATTATAATTCGGTAGGTATGTGAGATGACACTAGAAGCAGCAGAAGCGGAGGGGGAGGGTTCGGGCGCGGGGAGCGAGGGGGATGATGACGATGATGATGACGAGGCTGAGGATATGGAGAACTTCCAGGAGTCTGGCCTGCTCGACCAGGTTGATCCCGTAAGTTGCACATTGTACTGTTTATAATTCCTATTTTGATAATAATGAATTGTCATGCAGGTCATAAAAACATCGGATCTAAGGTAGATGTGATAACGATATTGCAGCGTAACCCTTTGCGCGCACTGGCGACAAAACTGAAGCTGACTAGTCGTATGTCTGTCTTGCACTCAAGGTACGGAAAAGAGATCCGATTTGTCGCCTTTAGTTTTGTCGTCAGTGCGCGCAAAGGATGTGGATTTAACCAAGCTATCACCTGTTATTAATCCATATAACGTGTAACATTTCGGGCGCCGCCTGTTTTAAATCTGTCTTTATATTCATTCCTGGTGCAGTCAACAGCGCTAGCGCCGCAGAAACCAGCACGACCGGAGCGCAAGAGCAACGCGGGCGGCAGCGAGGAGGGCGGGGAGGGCGCGGAGGGGGGGGACGAGATCCTGCGCACGCGCACCTACGACCTGCACATCACCTACGACAAGTACTACCAGACGCCAAGGCTCTGGCTCGTCGGGTACGATGAGGTCAGTACATAAGACGATACCGCACGATGTATGCCGCCCACGCCACGCCACGCCACGCCACGGTGTTCGCCGTGCTTTGAGGTAGATATATCCATATGTAGGTTAGATTTATACTGTAAAAACACACAAAGTTGATATTAAGTTAAGTTATTTTATTAGTTTTATTAAAAGTATACAGGCTCAACCACCTGATTTTAAGTAAGATGATGATAAGCTCTGTACTGTGACCTACGGTCTAAATTGCTCTCCATTTCGACCGCCGCTATTTTCAGAAGTTTACTTAATAACTAATAACTGAAAAAGAATTTGATACTAAGACAAGAAAATAAATCCAAATGTGTTTGTGTGCGCAGGACCGGTCTCTGCTGAGTGTACAGCAGATGTATGAAGACGTGTCTCAGGACCACGCCAAGAAGACGGTGACGATGGAAGCCCATCCACACATCTCCGGGCCCAGCATGGCGTCCGTGCATCCCTGCCGGTATGTCTATCGGACGGTTTATAAGCCTAAGCCTGCCTAGCGTGCCGAGTATGGCGAGCACCTCCCCCCTCATCGGGGGAGGACCGTGTCCAGCACCCGATTATAGATTTTAGCATAATTGTTTTTGTTATATCATATTCACTCGCACCTTGATCAATTTAAGCAAGCTAGCGTATCATTCTGTTGTCCTGCAGTCACGCGGAGGTGATGAAGAAGATCCTGGAGACGGTGTCTGAGGCGGGGGGGGAGCTGGGCGTGCACTCCTACCTCATTGTGTTCCTCAAGTTCGTGCAGACCGTCATCCCCACCATCGAGTACGACTTCACGCAGAACATCTCCATGCAGTAACACAACACCAGTTACTTAGTTTTTTAGTATATTTTTAATAAACTGTATCAGAATAGACCAGCACTATTTAAGTCTTCAGGATTGTAGAAATAAGCTGTGCCCGTTGTTTCGTTTTATCTATGTATACAAAAATTGGTAACTAAATAAAGGTCTCGATGGAGATATTGAAGAAGGCATTGTATGCTTTCGATTTTCAAAATGGATGTGACCTAAGATAATGTACTGAGTGTTACCTGAAATAGTGCTGGTTCTGTTAAAGATAC
This sequence comes from Scrobipalpa atriplicella, assembly GCA_029255725.1. Taxonomy (NCBI): domain Eukaryota; kingdom Metazoa; phylum Arthropoda; class Insecta; order Lepidoptera; family Gelechiidae; genus Scrobipalpa; species Scrobipalpa atriplicella. Next base: position 2,163 of record JARACY010004524.1, on the reverse strand, counting down.
ATCATGTGGATAATGTTCAAATGTGTGTACGCCTATGCGTTGTTAATTACACCCTAACGAGAAATCTTGCCATAGACAAGTGTTTGCGCACCACAAGGTTTATAATGAAAGCAGTTACACGTGACCACATTTTGTGGATGGAATTATAAAATTAGTCACTGTATTTATATTAAATGTGGCACAGTTATTTGTTTTTCGGTTACCAAAAAATTGTGTATTACACCTGAACACTTATAATGCTATAATCACTTACAACTTAAACAAGCACTAGTCAAGCAGGAACAGTTATCATATCACCAAATAACCAATAAGATTACTGTTACCTTGCTGCATACAGCTAGAGTTGTGCGCAAACATTTGGAAAACCGAAATGTGACAGGTTTGAGGCACAAAATATTTGGTTGCAATGCAAGCAAGACTATCCTACACATTAATATTTAATAAGCACATTCCTGACAATGAATTGAGCAATAAAAAGCTGCTTTGCCAGTAAAAATATGAAGTAATATCGTGATCTAATTAGAGCATTAGCTCGAATGGTTTTTTAAATGTTTATTTACTCATTGAAAATTTTATTTTCATCCCATCTATTCGAAAACGACGACTTTAATCGCATATAAGTGCGCCTAAAGTTGATGCTTCTAAGCGACATAGGTACTATTACTCTACTCTTTGCTAGAGACTGTCCAGCAGGGTAAAAATGAGATTTTAATCCTCTTTATGAAAATAAGTGCGATTAAAAGAACTTTTAATCGCACTTTTTGAATTTGGAACCTCTTTTTCTTTTTTCTTGATTTGGCATGACTGGCGCGGAGTGAAAACAAAATAGTTAGATGTCGAATTCAAATAACGGTACACTGGCTGGTTAGACTGCGCGACGGCTGATAAAAAAAAAATGAAACTACACGAACTACGGCACGAGTGGGCAGCAGGGTTTTATAGGGAGCCCGTGTTTTCGAATAGATGGGATGAAAATAAAATTTTCAATGAGTAAATAAACATTTAAAAAACCATTCGAGCTAATGCTCTAATTAGATCACGATATTACTTCATATTTTTACTGGCAAAGCAGCTTTTTATTGCTCAATTCATTGTCAGGAATGTGCTTATTAAATATTAATGTGTAGGATAGTCTTGCTTGCATTGCAACCAAATATTTTGTGCCTCAAACCTGTCACATTTCGGTTTTCCAAATGTTTGCGCACAACTCTAGCTGTATGCAGCAAGGTAACAGTAATCTTATTGGTTATTTGGTGATATGATAACTGTTCCTGCTTGACTAGTGCTTGTTTAAGTTGTAAGTGATTATAGCATTATAAGTGTTCAGGTGTAATACACAATTTTTTTGGTAACCGAAAAACAAATAACTGTGCCACATTTAATATAAATACAGTGACTAATTTTATAATTCCATCCACAAAATGTGGTCACGTGTAACTGCTTTCATTATAAACCTTGTGGTGCGCAAACACTTGTCTATGGCAAGATTTCTCGTTAGGGTGTAATTAACAACGCATAGGCGTACACACATTTGAACATTATCCACATGATGTATCTTTAACAGAACCAGCACTATTTCAGGTAACACTCAGTACATTATCTTAGGTCACATCCATTTTGAAAATCGAAAGCATACAATGCCTTCTTCAATATCTCCATCGAGACCTTTATTTAGTTACCAATTTTTGTATACATAGATAAAACGAAACAACGGGCACAGCTTATTTCTACAATCCTGAAGACTTAAATAGTGCTGGTCTATTCTGATACAGTTTATTAAAAATATACTAAAAAACTAAGTAACTGGTGTTGTGTTACTGCATGGAGATGTTCTGCGTGAAGTCGTACTCGATGGTGGGGATGACGGTCTGCACGAACTTGAGGAACACAATGAGGTAGGAGTGCACGCCCAGCTCCCCCCCCGCCTCAGACACCGTCTCCAGGATCTTCTTCATCACCTCCGCGTGACTGCAGGACAACAGAATGATACGCTAGCTTGCTTAAATTGATCAAGGTGCGAGTGAATATGATATAACAAAAACAATTATGCTAAAATCTATAATCGGGTGCTGGACACGGTCCTCCCCCGATGAGGGGGGAGGTGCTCGCCATACTCGGCACGCTAGGCAGGCTTAGGCTTATAAACCGTCCGATAGACATACC
>JARACY010004523.1:0-26429 GCA_029255725.1 Scrobipalpa atriplicella | reverse complement strand
GTATGAGTTGGTTAGACTGACTAGTCTAGCATGAAAATTATGTAACTAACACTTGGGCTTTTTTAATAAGCATGTGAAAAGCCCAATTTTCGAAGGTTATGTTTAACGCTAAAAATGCCGTCGATGCTCTGCGTACCCCACAGGTAGCCTAGATGTCTGACGACTCTATTTGTGCAAACATATTATTAGCAGCAATCTCATTGCAATCTCCACAGCACTGTCATAGGTAGGTATACTTACTACGTGAATCGTATTCAAGACCGGCGCGCGCGCAGGACGTGGCCGGTGATTAATTAAATGAATTGTTATCAATGCGTTCTTCTCACGCGACCGCTTTTTGCGCCTCCGGTTAACGTGATCGAATTCGTGAGCGTTTATTCGCAATGAACGTTTCGTTACAATGACAGAACAATATATCAAGCAAGCGTGTTGCACCTTCTGAAATGTAATAGTTTAAGTTAGGGACGAGTACCTACGTATCCTTTTATTAGATGACCAAAAATTCCATACTGTATGACATTGTGTTAACTTTACTAAAAAAAAAAACGTTAGGAAAAGGCAATTTGCAAAGCTAATTGCAGATGGCGCCACTGTTGAGTGTTCCAAAAAAGACCAATGAGAAGACACAAAACTGACATTGATATTGACATTAACAGATTACTGACCAATCACAGGAAAAAGGGACACTCAACAGTGGCGCCATTTAGTTCTCAGTTTTTAACCCCATTGTTATCACTACATTATTCAGGCTTTTACAAAGAGGATGTCTAAACAAACTGACTAAAATAGTTAAGAGAATCGATCTCTTTTTTTTCTACCAGTTTTCTTTTTTTTACACGTAGAGGTAGGTAGTAAAATCATCATAAATCTATAGAAATTCGGGTAGATGTGACAAATAACATACCCTGCTCTTTCACTCTTTTAAGGGCGGGGGTAGGTATTTCATTAAAATAAATAAGGTTATTATTTTGTCTGGTGTTTCGGGGTCGAGGCTTACAAATTACCACGGACAATGGTGGGACAATGCCTCCGCGGGACACCATCTCTCCACCAGATGGCGTATACAACCCCAACAATATTAAATTAAAAAAATGTTTGTAATTCGGCTAAATAACAGCTAGAAAATAACAGTCGTGATTATTATTGCGTTTATAAGTATGTTACAAAATTCTTGTTTTAATATACGAGTACCTTTTTTCATACCTACTTACTCACCTCAAAAGCCTGACCAATTCTATCACAACAGTTAAGAACATATTAAACACATACTTATTTTTAAATAAAAATTAAATTTTGTTATTTCTATAGGAAAAGTAGACCACAAATGGTGATGGTTATCGGAAGCTTTTTCAATATATTTTTTTATAGTAGGTTAGGTACAAGGATAGCAAGTAAAAAAAAATTTGATTGGAAAAGCTTTCGTTAACTCACCATTTTGAAAGTATTATATAAGTAGTACTTTATAAGTAAATTAACAGTTTAATTTTAATTTAGGTACTTACCTACGTTTTTTACAACTAATTTTGCCGCTTATAAATCGTAAGTTTTTTTGTATACTTCTGGCTTAATCTTTATTTAATTGTTTTTTGATAGAAGTGTTTCGAATTGAGCAACGCAGTGGAAAATAGCGTTCAACCGACCGGGAAACTGTGCTCCACTTTCCACTCTATCAATCTACAAATTATTTTTAAAGAACGAAAATATAACTCTTTGTAGAGACAATAATAGATTACATTTGACACTTTCTTATCGCTCAAATATAAAGGGTTAATTTATACGATGGTTATTCTATTCATTTGCCGATATATTTTACTATGTGTTGAGAGCTTTCGAAAGTGACTGATAATAGATAGAGTAGGTATAACTGAATTACAAGTGCCGTCATAGTTGGCAGTCAAAATTTAATATTTGATAAGGTCAATGTAGGGAAGTCCGTCTACAGGGCAACTCCGTCTAACGACTATAACTTTAGCATTTAAATAACCAGTATTGTGGTGTTAGTTCAAATCACATGGCGCTAGTAGTATTATTAGGCTAGAAAAAAGAAAATAGCCATTTTTTGTGGCGGTGTGCCGGTCTTACCCTGTATAATGAAGTATGCTGGACTTCCCCACATTGACCTTAGCTTGTAAGTAGGTACAGATATGATCATGAGGTAGAACTAAGACAATTATAAAATTACAATAGATTTAAGTAAGTAAGTAGTCATATTTTTTATTATTTATTATTGCTTCCATGCTGGACTGGGAGTGGTAGAAAAACATAGAATGTGCCAGCTGCATCTCCTCCCGGGCATGCTGTAAAAATCAGCTAAGGGATATGAGGGTTACAGTATTGTAATTTAGGCGATGGGCCGACAACCTGTCACTATGGCAATATACAGGTCCATCTGACTGGATTAACCCTCAAAATTTGTTAGACGTGGCGGAACGACCTTTGTGTAGGTCGTTTACGCTCTGCCTACCCCATTAGGGATAAAAGCGTGATTATATGTATGTATGTATGTATTTATTACTGAAGTGAAGACTCATCTCATCAGTGACAATAAATTCCTGAACTTTTCAAAGGATTCAATTTCTAGCCACATTATCATTCTACAACTGTTTCTTCCATCCCACTGGTTCACCTTTCGCCCTCTCCTCTAACAGTAAACGTAATTAATTCGACCCTCGAATAAAGAAACTCAATCGAATGACTATTGATATCGATTGCTATGAGCTCGCCGACGAATCGACTTTTTGCCGCATCTCGATTCAAACCGAATTTGATTCGGATTCGTAAACATTTCGATTCGACTGTGAAGTACAATCGTACCTACCTGTTGCGTGAGACATCTACATAAAAAATACCTCGAGGGATGAATCTTGTTTTTCTTTGGATCGAATTTATTTGTATCATTTTTATGGCATGTCCGAAAAGGTCTCCACGCAAGGTTTATATTATTTTAAATTAAATTGGCTTGATTGGAATAAAACTAACATTGATGTAAAGTGTATATGGGATATACCTATATCGTTACGAAAGGTACACTTCATTTGTTTTCACAAAAGATATATGACACCCATTAAAAATACATGTTTAGGTACTTTATTCATAGGGTTTTTTTAACATTATTAGGTATAACTGCACTGAGACTGAGAAAGTCTAAATCTTAAAATAATTTATATACTAAGGTTAGGTACTAATTTTCAAAAATTAACCAATGTTTAAATTTAGATGTAAATTTAAGGCCGAAATAACAAAGATATATTTAATTTATTGCATATCAAATCTCATGCAGTAAATGTAGGTATGAAGTTTCATTACTTCCGTAGAGCTACCATTTGCGTACCGAAGAAGCTTAAGTAGGTACGACCGCGTACATGATTCGCGGCAATAATTTCACATGCTGTTTGCTGCGCACGAATTGAGCAATTTATTCACGTCTGTCGGCGCGGGCGCAGCCGTATGCGTGCACGATTTAATGAACTCTTATTATAAAAATACCTGGTAGTGCTCGAGTAATTAACATCATTAAAACATGGGATAAAACTCTGTATCGATTATTTGATACAGATACGAGAGAGGGACTGAGAGATGTTCTCTACCGATACATAATTTTATATTGTTTCCGTAATTTGCCCTTAAATAGAAACTAAGGCCCGAATTTATAATCAGCTCTCAAGAGTTACAGCTAGTTTGAGTTCGTATTAGAAATGTCATTTCAGTACAAAACGGGCTGTCAAATCCATACTTAATATTGCTCTCAATCTTGAGATCGCTTTATAAATACGTGCCTAAGTTAGGCATGATTGGAATTATAATACCTATGGTACCATTCAACGTTTACCACGTAGGTAATTACGAGACAAAACTTTCCCTAATTTTAACCTAGTTTAATTTAACCTAGGTATCTTATATTCATGGCGAGCATGACTTAACTAAATCTTCACCAAAATTGTTGCCGTCCCTTTCTGTTCTCTCAGGATACACAATGACAGGTAATCATTTTTAGTCAAGATATAGTGATTTTGTGCGCATACGCATCGATACCAATAGCAATCTTCCAACAATGATCATCTAACAAAGCAACTATAAATAAACACACACACAGGACACAGACACACGACACAGGAAATAAAATAGGTACAAATGTGTTAAAAAATAGCTAAGTCTAATAACGATTAATAAAAGTTTGGTAGGTACCTATACAAACGGGAAATACATTTCATGCAACTTTTACCGTACATTAGGCTACATGATCACAACATAACACAGGTGCCGCTACACTTTTTTGCCTGAGCTATTAAATGCATCTATTATTTAGATATTTTAATCAACCGTCCATCGAGTGTGCTGCATAGAATTAGGTAATTAATAATGCGAGATCGATGTTGCCACATGCCACAGCAAAAAATCTAATAGAAATGAAATGGATTGATTTGAAACGGTGTTGAATCTATCATTCTCAAAGGAGCGATGTTTTGCACGATTTCACATTCTGTGACGGTTAGGTAAGTATAGCGACTAATAATGGTACCTACTTACCTAGTTTATACTAGATAATTATCAAAATTTGGATTGAAATATTTAAATTAGGTAGGTACTTCGTGTTGTACTCAATTATACAGGGTGTTACAGGGTGTCTCAGTAAAGTCAAAGGAGCCCATAAAAAATATTAAAGAAAACCCAACTCAAAAAATCAAGAAACCAAAAGTCGGTATTTAATATTTTTTAGGCTCCTTTAACGTTACTGAAACACCCTCTAACTAAGCTTAAATTTTGGCTGATATTATGTATCAGTGATGACAAGATCGATCGACACGACAAGTACTTTTAACGATAGGTACAACAACAAGTACCAACCTTCTTCCGAGCGAGTAATTCAACTAGCGATCGTCACCACAACCAATCGACTGCGCAGGCGGCGCTGGCGTAACAAAAAGCGATCAAAGCCGCCGCGACGCCGCTACGAATCACAGGCGACAAATTGGTTCCATTTTCAAAATAGACCAATCGTCTGAAAAAGCAAAACGACTAGAGCGCGCTCACGAGGGCGAAGCACGACTAATTGCGCCTCTTTGGTGGAGCCGAAAGTACTGTTACGGGAATTTTCCTGAAGAAGCAACTTGCTTGTACCAAATCCGAAAGTTTCTCAAAACCAAGCTATTTCTTTCTACTAGCGAACATTGATGAATTATTTGCCCAGCGCTAAAAATTAAAATTTGAGGAACATTTTGCTATAATTGTGCCGGGTTGTCAGCACAGCATAATAAGTAAGTAAGTAGGTACTTCAACCTACTTCTTGAGTTCCTCTACAGACTTTACCAGTATGCCCGGAAAAAAATTGCAGTGAGTACATTCTATTTCTATGTATGTAGGTATTTTTCCTACTCTATCAAATGAAGCTACAATACCTATATGTACAGTGATGTTGAAAATACACCGATAAGTGATGGTGACTTGCAGTTCAATGCGCAATCAACATAAATTGCAAAAACATGTTATATTTATTCAAAACATCGAATAACGAATAGAATTCATTAATACACCTATATTATTGATATCCCTCCGTACAATATTTCTATGGGGTTGATTGGCAAAATCTTGATAACAACCCCCTGATTGCGGATTCTATGAATCGCAAAGATTTTGCCGATTATACTATTATTTACCGTATGTCTGATTTCTGATTAGACTCTTTTATTTGTGCATGATACAAATATAGTAAAAATAACATTAACTACTTAATTTTGCTGAGAGCAATCTATTCCAATAATGAAGATTTGTTACTTGTACCTAGGTATGTCTGTATTTTTGTTTGTAATTAATTGATTCAAAATCGATGCAGTATGAAAATAATTTCATGATATTTAGGTGCTTGCTTACGAGCTACACCAAAATCGAAATGATCCCTCAAATATTTTTGTTTTTTAGTAGAAATGGGATTGCTCTTGACTCTAGACACAAGTTCAGGGAGGACAGTGACAGGGTCGACGATGGAGCAAGTTCACCCAGAAAATGCTTGTTATGGCACTGGCACTCTCAAAATTTCATAATTTTTCGAAAAGAGAAGCAACTGGAAAAGCTGTCAGTCCGTCATGTCATGGGAGTAAAAGTTATAGTACCTACTTAGGTAAAATAAATAGTTTTATATCAGTTCACTACGTAATAAATAAATTACTTTTTTACGACTAAAAACTAATTAACTACCTACTAATTAGCAGCTTTTATAGTTTTATAAAGTTCGTTAACTTAAAGGAATTTAGATTTATTTACTTATTGTTCTGAAACAATAATGTGCTATGAAAATTAAATATACAGCATTGTAATTGGAAACAAAAAAGTAGGCATTAGTAGTGTATCTAATTGAAATACCAGGTAATAAATCTTTATAATTAAGGGTCTATGTGCTCGCGGCAACTGTCCCTTTCAAACCAATGACAGAATGCGCGCTCTGTCCTTTTCTAGCATGGGGCTGTTTCAAGCCGATTTCATATATTTTTGCATATATCTCAATGTAAACAAAAAGTATTGAAAAACAGAGTTGATTATGATGTTCTTCATAATTATACGGTGATTTCGATATAACATTTGCTGTTTCTAAGCTCATAGAAATGTCACAGTTGTTCAAATTCGGCATTGAGACGCCAGATTTTCATGATATTTCTGATGATTTCCTGGTGTAATCATAGTATTTTTAGATTATATCTATGAATCTAGTTGTTCTCCATATTTTAGAGAAGCTAACCATATATAGATTTATTGAAAATTCAACTATTAACTATACTAACAAAGTCAAATGCCGGACCGTGTTTAGCCCGATTTAGAGTACTTCCCTCCTTAAGACATAATTTTTTTGTAATATGAGAAAGAAAAAGCTCAAGTAGGTAGTATACAATTAATTGGGTATATCTATGTATGTACTTTATTTTAGCCAATTACTTTAATTAGGTACCTACCTACTTATGAACTATCTTCTTTGTGTGAAATATGAATGAGATACAGACAGAAGCCATTTCGATTTCAGTTAAAGTACCAAACTTAAGTGCACTGATAGCCAACCAAGACACCTATTCATTCTTCTTCTTAGCGAGTGGATTTACGAGTCGAACAATGACCCGATAAACCCTGGTGTCAGAGTTTTCAAACCGCCTAGTAGCTCAGCTATAGGCCTCTGACATGGTTTCAGTAACGACCACTATCAAAGACAGCGACCGGGACCGACGGCTTAACGTGCCCTCCGAAGCACGGAATCCTTTTTCTTTTCGGACAATCAGGTGATTCAGCCTGCAATATCCTAACCAAACTGGAGAAAACCTCACAAAGTGATAAATTGACAAATATCAACTTTGTCCCCCCCCCTGGAAATCGAACCCAGGACCTCCGGATCGTAAGCCCATGGCTCAGACCACTAGACCACGGAGTCAGTCCTATTCATTGCAAGTCTAATACTTATCCTGAAAATTAATTTACTTACTGCTTTCGTCTTTGATTTCGTTTTTAAGCTAGTGCGCTTGGAAGGTGATACCTAACTGAGTCTCCCGTGCACACAAAAGCCAACCTCCGAGCCCGAGGTACAAAAGTATAAACTCATTATTTACCCGGCCGTGGAGGCAGAGTATTAAATGAACGTGAACAATAATTTAGGGTTTAATTAGAGTGCGAGGCCCCCCTCGCGGGCGGCCCCGTGGGGGGCTGCACTTTAATTAAACCCTAAATTATTGTTCACGTTCATTAATTCTCTGCTCCTGGCCCGGGTACTAATGAGTTTATACTTTTTGTACCCTCGGAGCCTCGGAGGTTGAGCTTTTGTGTGCACGGGAGAGGACACAAACAAATGGTCCGTTTTCAGTTCTTTGATAGATAGGTACAAGTTGGTTGGAAGCTCTGACTATAGAAAAGTAGAGGACTTGGTGTAAACATCATCACTCATAAAAATATAGCCATCACTTTTTATCTTATGAATATAATCGTACGTAAAAAAGGACAGTAGTTGTTTTATCAGTACCAGAAATAGCAACACTGAAGCCGGTCGCCATGTTTTGTTCCCGTCAACAACAAGTACGTCAGTTGTCATCGCCACTGTTGTGATTTTGATTTTTTATGAAAATTGAGTGTATTTTTGACAAATAAGTGTTTGTTAAAGTGAGAAAACGTGAAGAAAACAGTTTTTATTATGGGAAGGTGCAGTGTGATAGGCTTTCGCATGAAAGCAAACAAAAAACATCCAAAAATAACGTTGCATAGGTAAGTAATCGAATTCATTCAAAATATCTTGTTTTTTGATTTATTTTCAAAGATGTTGTTATTTGTGGGAAAGTTTATGAACATACACTTACTTTTCTGAGATTATCTACTGTTTTCCTATGAATAATCAGTGATTTTTTATGAAAATGCTTCATCATAGTAAATAGAGTTACGGTTCCGCATTTTCAATTTATCGATAACATGTCGGTAGATGTCTATAAAATATCGCTAGAATCTTCGAGTTAAAAAGGTGGCAGCTAAAATTAGAAGAAAGTTGTTGAGTTTCATTGACAGAACACACCTTAACTTTTTTATTGTCCATTCTGTAACACATAGTATAAGTAGATACCGTGCAATACAATACAACTGTCGATATTATAATATGCGCAGCACTATTTCAAGACGCCATTTTTGTGCCAGACCCAGTGTAGGTATGCACGTTTTTTTCGTAGGTATGCCGAGTCCTCTACTTTTCTATAGTCAGAGGTTGGAAGTCGGTCGATACCAGTTGTACCCCATATCAGCTGCAGGTATTAAATTTCATATTACATACATGTTTTTATATCTAATCAATTAATAAGCTGCAGATGAAAATAAGAAAACACGGGTTAGAAACAAGAACCCAGCAAGTTTGTTGTCAATCTTAAGTAGGTACCTGACCTAACTATAGTATAATGTAAAACCTAGTTGCACTGGACCGACAAGAAGTACTGTATCATTAGAGAAGAAGCCTAGATAATGCACTACAGTACAGTAGAGGCTGATGATAATGAAGGATATAATGCTCCAATTTTACAAACAAACATAATAATGTCACGCAATAAAATACGAGCTCAACTATTATTACTTACTACAATCTTTTTATTATTTATGATTGTTACCATACAAGCTTAGATGAAATAATTTACTTGTAACGACGTACATAAGTGCTTATCATAAATAACGGCAACTTCCGAAATTAAGGCAATTTTTCACGTCCGCGGAAACTTGGTACACGCGCCAAGACGCGGGTGTATTTCATCGAATTTTCTTCAGCTATTTATTTATTTATTAAGGGGTCGCAATAAATTGTGTTAAGTGGGGGCGGAGGCGCCCTGCGGGGCTCCGCGGGGGCGCCATAACGCGAGCCGGCGTAAGTGCCTTTCTATACACGCGGGTGTAAGGGTTGCGACGCAATACCACCATATATGTACCTACTTGGAGTTTTATCTTAGCTGTATGGCGAAGAGGTCAACAACAAAAACGCCACCATACTCCTAGATCCCAAACTATATAGGTTTGCATCGAGAGGATATCATGGACACCTCCTACACAGAACCGAGACCCAGAAGGAAGATTATACCTCTCTGTCTGTCACATTTTTGATTTTCTCTAATCTGAGATACTTACTTCAATAAATAAAAAACAATCAAGGTGGATTTGCGATTTGTGACTACTATTTAATAGGCATATTTTGTCTCTACCAAATACAATCAGTTATAGTGTAAATTACATTACTTTACAGCATGTAACGATCATTAATGCATTATTTAAGATCTGTTTCTTACCAGGTAAACACTTCAGTATTTTTTGCAGCATCACAGTATTTTTATAATTAAAATTGCCATTGAACGTCATCGCCTCACCTCACCTCTCCAGCATTCCGCCGGTTCCAAGCCACATTGCATTGCTTCCATTTTTAAACCGACAGTGCAAACTCGTTTTCAAGTAGTGGCCATAATAACACGTTGCATGATGCCAAGGGGCGTGTGTGGGCGTCGGCGGGCGGCGGGCGGGGCACTCCTGTTCACGCTTCCACGGTTATCATATGAGCATTTTTCATCAGCACATTCCTTATCTGAAATTGTGTGTGTTTAACCTAATTCGGGTTTATTTGCAGAGGATTGCTGTAAAAAGTTTTTGGGTGGGTCAGAGATGATGACGTGATAAATTTTGCTGAAGCTGCAGGAAATTTTATGGAATGAAATATTATCAAATTTCCTGTATCCCATTTCTATGACATGAACGTAAATACATATTTAATCGTCTATGAAAAACAGTAATATATTATGATGTGATGACATGCCATCCTACAAATCCTTCCTACTAATATTACAAATGCGAAAGTTTGAGTAATTGAATATTTGAATGTTTGCTTTGGGTGTTTGTTACTTTATCACGCTTTAAACCTTCATTTTCAACTCATCTAACGCGGGTGATACTTATCGCAGGCGAAAAGCTAGTTTTAAAGTATAACAAAAGGATTTGGATATAAAACATGCAAAAGATGTTTCACAATTTTATGGGTCCTATTTAAGTTACTAAAGAGTGAATGTTCGATCTTTAGTCCGAACACAATTTATACTTAAATAATATTGCGCGAAACACTTGTGCCCTACTTATTTGTCAACGTCTTTTCTCACAAGTATCGTGTTCACAATGCGCTTTTCAACACCGGCCCTGCTAAGAGAATGGCGATTATTCCCAAATCACTGCTATTACGCTCATACAACAATACACTCATTGCTGATGAGGGGAAGGAAGAATGGGACGCAAGTGAAAGAAATTGGTTAAATTGCAATTTGCAAGTGTTCTGTACCTGTACCTATAAGTAGTTTCGTTTTCAATTGAGGGCATCGTTTTTGTAAAATTATGTTTGTTTACTCTAAGTACTTATACCTAGATAATAAGTAGGTATCTTCTTGGATAAAAATATAAAACTTCACAAAGAAAACCAATGGTTCTTTTAGACAACGTTTTGTCGCGTTGATGTAATTTCTACGATAATGATGAGACGACCGTCCCACATCAATACATCATTATCATAGATAAGACATCAACGCGGGCTTTTCTACAATTTAAAAACGACTTTAATAAATGTAAGTTGGTTAAATCTGTAAACCCACACACCAAAGGTATTTTACGTATTTGAATGCACGCACGTAAATTCACAATAATATACCTACGACAGATATTTTTGAAAAATAGTAATTTTTAATCGTTGTTTCTTTGTCGTCATTTTAGCTCGTGCCAAGACTTGAATTAGCTTATAAAAAGTCCAGAACTGCCTGGCAATGACACTGGCCACGTCGCTACCACCCTTGACGCGCAAAACAATGGAGTTGCAACCCGACACGGCCGGAAGCGCGCGCGCCCCTCCGCGGACCCCTGAAGCGCGCATTTTCTTGCGCTCGCGCATACAACACTTAGACCCGCCGAAGAGGGCTAATGCGCAATGGCATTTCTGTTATCGCCATTGAAGTCAACTTGGAGAACTGTTCATTGTTCAAGCGTATAATTATCCACCGATTTCTCCTATTGTTGTTAAAATCAAAGAATATGTTATATTCGTTTTACCCTGACTTTTGACTCGTATTGAGCAAATTCAATGGAGGACGGTTAAATTCTCTCACGGCGCGAGTGTCGTTAAGATTAAGATAATTTTACGGCGTGTTTTATTAAATAAAGACATTGATTGGTAATAAAATTATTGGTAAAATATAACCGTCGTAAAATGGTAGCTTTTAATTTATAGATAGGTACTTACATATTGGTCTTTAACTAGCTATGTACGGGACGGTAACGTAAGTAATTTTAGTGATCCATATACTACTATGTGTAGTAAAAGAGAGGTATAGTGGACACAGTTGTTAATTGTTATATCTTGTATTAATAGAGGGTGTAAAGGACAGCTACTTACATCCCAAACTGAAACTGAAACACTTACATTCATAAAGATATTCTTTCAGGAAATGAAAAAAAGGTTTGCTATTTCCATAGGTAGTAGGTAATTCAAATTGGTCACCCTTTATACATAAAAGGACGTACGTACTTACTTACTTGGGTATTTTTAGTTCAGCGAAGCCAACCCTTCTGCTACAACAAAGAAGTCAAAAATCTGCGCTCCATATGTTAGCTTTCAAGTGACAATAATCGAGCACATACTTGCCTCCCCTACAACCGTCGATGGCGTCACGTGCGCAAGAGTGGAAAATAATGTGTCCTTCAGCGATCGTTTCTTTTCCGTTGATGATTGAATGTGCTGGAATGAAGGACCTCTTCAATGATCAGAGGTTTTGTCTTTCGAGGACCTACTTTAGTGCCTTATTGGAGTTTTGGCTCGTGGACTAAAGTTGAGGGAGAGTTTTATAATAAAAGGCATAGCAATGAAGACTAAATTGTACCACGACATAACTAATTATATTTTGACTTAATTTAAATAATCACAATCACATAGTCTTCCTTTCTGCATTCAGAGGAATAGTTAAAGTTTCACTACTTAATTATATCTCCTGAAATAAGATCAATTAAAAAGAAAGATCCTTTTTTAAGCCTAGTTTTTCCAGTTTATAATTTTAAAAAACCAAACTCACAGCAGTAGGCACATACTAAACTATTCCCCTTCTAAACCATATTAAATAACGGAGCGATGTCTTTAGTTCGTATCACAATTCCGATGCAAAAATAACTCAGCACATGCTATTACAACCAACTCATTATATTCACTGAATGGATTGTGAAGTCGACTTTTTTCGATAAATATAATTTGTTTGATTTGTAAAGAGCAAATTGTGTGGCTCGTCTCGTGGTGTCATTGTTTAAGCTCGCGGGTGTCCGCGGCGCTCCGTGGGGCTCCGCTGGTGCCCGGTGATTTTCCCCGCAGGGTGTTGCTAAAGACCAGGAGACCCATGGTGTTTCCAAGTCGCCAAATGTGCCGTTGGATCTGTCAATGCGATCGCGCCCTTTGAACTGATTTTTGGTTGTGGTTTGCCGAAAATGCTTCCTGTTTTTTTTAAAATATAGAACGTTAATCAATAAAATATGAATTGAGTTCTAGATTTAGTTAGACACAAGATTCAGAGCTTGAAACATTAGAAAAGGAATACAATCAGAGTCAGTTTTCTGCGTAGAGAAAAACGAACTCTTACTTAACCTCACGTAGTAGTAACACGCGGAAAACTGCGATCATTTTTCAAGTAGGTAATATAAAATTCAGCAGTGCTGACAAAATTTAAAAATAAATTAAAAAAATACAGAGCAGCAGATTATTGACCGGCATCGGAACTAATCGTTGTGGACGTGCTGTCATGCCGCCCGCTCACCACTGTGGAAAATGCGCGGGTTTGAGAGCGACCGCAGCTGCGCGCGCGCAGCACGACTGCTGTTGTCACGCTGCTGCCAACAGCAGGGTGAAAAGGCAAAAGATTTGCCGGTTTTTTGATAATTCATCCATTAAACGCTTTTCAATTCTCATTTCTATCAATAGAACACGTTTAATAAGAAAACGAGAAGTTTCGTAATATAAAACTAATTCTAAACTTTTACCGCTGCTGAAATCAGGAATAAAGAAAGTCTACGTTTTATGTAAGTAGATAGAAACCTAACTATAAATCAAATCTGTTTTAGTATTTTTCTAAACGATAAATTAAATGTACCTAGGTAATTATAGCTAAATGGAAACTAGTCATTTGTTGATTTGAAAGTTTACAGATAAATTGAGACAAGAATATAAATAAATAATTTAATTGATGACTTCCTTTCCTCCTAACATTTCCCTAATTTTAAACCTCAAACCATCATATCTTATCGAAAAGATTTTTAGTTTGTCATTGAATTTAAATATTAATTTAGTAAGCGATTGTCTAGGCCCAGTGCCATGAATGGTAAAATTATTGAAGTTTTTTATGTGGATATAAAAGTGGGCCCGACTGAGCGAGCCGCGGGGCGCCAAAGATCGGCCATTGCATAAATACAACATAAGGCGCGTAATTTAAATACGCAGTGATATTTAGTGAAAATTCAATTATTTATTATTGGGTATAACCGTTGAACTACTTATCGACAGAGTTATGTATCTTTGGAACAATAAGTTTTAAAGAGGTGTAACGACAGGACACGAACGCCTACTTATCTTTGAACCTATTTACAAAATAATATTTCCTACAAAATCATGTTGACTCGTATCAAAAACGTCATTGCAGTACAAAACGACCTGTCAAATGAATACTTAATATTGCTCTCAATCTTGAGATTGCTTTATAAATTGCCTTAGTGCTGTAGCTCATAAAAAACACTTTATGATTAATTTATGTCTATTGTAATAATGTTCAACTTCAAAGACAAGCAAATTTTAACGATTATCACTTCACTTTTTTGTCGCGATTTCGGAAATAGCGTATTGGTATAACTTATGTAGGTAGGTATGTACCTATGTAATAATGTAGTCTAAGAAACTGTGGCTCTACACCCGGTTCGACTCTTTTTAATTTAGTCACAGAATATATAATAGTCGTACCTACTTAGATTAGGTAAACTCATAGTTTTTTAATATATTTTTAAACATTATTAAACTCATAACAGAAACAGCGCCTATACCTTATTCTTCCATTTAAGGCAACATTGCCATAATTGCTCCAATAAATATCACACCTCGGCAATTTATAATCCACAGCGCACCATCTATTAGCGCTTGTCGGTAGATGCCCCATGGTAAATACCCTTGTTATTCCTTTATTTACCATGGACCTGTGGCGGGTGAGAAATTGTTTTCCGAGTGTGGGAAACGCTGCATCTGCTTGTGCTTTATATTACAGGGGGTAATAACACGATATTACAATGTTATAGCGAAACGTGAGGAACTGAAATAGAGGAATAAAGAATTTTGAAAGAATACTAGATTTAATTAAGGTTATGGGGTAAGATATTCAGTATTCCAGAGGTTTCTAAACGAACCCATAAATCGTAAATAGATACTGGTAGAGACACTAGTGTTCATAATTACAGTTCTACTAATTTAAAGTTACCTAGGTAGGTACTTAGTTTACCCCATTAGGGTTAAAGGCGTGATAGTATGTATGTATGTAGGTACGTAGTTAATTACGACAAAATCTTAAAATGTGAAGTTTTTTCTATACCTAAATTAAATTGCCCATTCTCATATATCGTTATCAATAAATGACTTGGACTATTATGGTACATATATGTAGTTGTAGCTTATATATTTCGCAATACATGAGCGAGTAGGCGGCTACAGGGCGTGGCTTGACGCGCCCCTCCCACCGAGGTAATAGCAAACTGGTTTGCAATTATACCTCGACGATATTATAACATAACACACAAATCTTTATTTATAAGGCCGTTATAGAACCTTTCGGATTTAAAAGGTTATAAATTAGCGATAGAAAGGTGGCAGGTGCCGAATGATGGGACGCGTGGTGGATTTTAGATGTTTTGTTTATTGCATTTGTTAATTTATAGTTATGATTATGATAAGCAAATTTAATTAAAAAAGGTACTCATAACCAAAATTAGGTTATGTCGTAAATTCAACCAGTTAGGTTTGGTTAGCCTGCATAAGTATTTTTTTAAATCTAGCGTGCGTACGTTTTTTATGCTCTTAAAAGTTAACTAGGTAATTCCGAAATCCATCCATCTGTTTTACTGGTCTCGGAGAGATGGTTGAAAGTGTTCTTGATTTGTAAATTTTGTTCTTATTTTAACTGTTTCAGTGATTCCTACTTAGTTTACCTAAGTTTTAAGAGTTTAAGTGTGGAAATAATTTATCTACCTATTAATTTATCTAACCTACCAACAAACACAGTGCAATACTTTAATTAAAAGAATGATCGAGTATTTCTATCTACCTAGCTAAGCTTCTTAGGTACACGAAAGCCGTTAGAAGCGTTCTCCGTAACCTCTCACCAGCCCAGCACGTGCCAGGCAGGGGTCAAAGTGTGCCGTTGGTGGAGTGTTACCTACTGCGGTGAGGCTCAGTAGGCAACACTTCACTTCACCACTCCGCGATTTCATATCAAGCTCCTGTAATGTTGACGACGACACTTCAGGCAGCAGCTCCCAGTCATCGTAGTCAAGCGAAAGCTATTGCAAATCACCCGGTTCGCTATCGTTTCTATTAGTTTGTAAGTCGTGGATGATTGTGCCCGCCCTTTTACTTATTATATCGTTGGTGCCACGTGTTTGATGGCAGTTTTCACATTCGATTTGCGGTCAGACAGATTTTAAATGATAAATCTACAGCATGCAGATGATACTGCGCTATATATACCTAGGGTTCTAGCGTAACCTTTAAACATAATAATATGTATTATGTGGAGGGATGGGGACAAATTAGATGTTTCTTTGAAATTTTGTTTTTGGTTGACTTCAGCAGCTGCAACTGCTTTTATGTTATAAGAATTATCATGAGCAATAGCTCTATCCTTAAAAAAAATATTACTAGCACGTGACACGTGCGTGCGAGGCAGGGGTCATAAGGTGTGTGGATGGTTGAGGGTTGCCTACCTACTGCGGCGAGGACTATGATGATCTGATCACCATGTCACAGCTGCCAATGAACTAAAGACTTACCTACTGCTCAGTTAAGGTTGATCAAAAGTCCTGATAAAACTAAGCCAACACACTCGTTTTTTTTCTATGACATGAATTTTCTTGGATCCAATATTTGACCATCTAACTAAAATAAAATGTTTATGTACACGAAAATTATACTTTATGTTCGTAAGTATAAAGTTTTATAAGAACATCTAAAAAATTATTAAGACAAGATATAATTTAGGGAAAAATCATGATTTTTGGGATAGGTATATCTAATTATTAGATAAGTATACCGAAGTGTTAACAATATGTATAGTTACTAAAACAAATAGTCCTCACCAGAGTCCATGACAAAAAAATCTGTTCATAAATCAGTAACGCAAAGTCAATTTATAACTTTAAACAAGTGAACAAGAAACATTACTGTTAAGAAAAAACAAAACAATTTAACAATTCAATTGCAGGAACTAACAAATATGTCACCCGTATTTTGTGACAGTTTGGTTCCATGCATTCTATAGTTTCGTCTGAAAAGGCCTTGGACAATTAAGACAGTTTGCGCCCAACGTCTTGTTTAGAAAACACTCTTTCAAGAATAAATGGTTGCCATATTGCTAGCCCACCGTGACGGGGTTAGAAGAAACTGTGATGAATGCATCGTAAATTACTTTAAAACGACAATTGGTGAGCAAAGACAGTCAATTGTATCTTCGAAAGGTGTGATGTATAAATGGGGCGTCCTCGATCATGAATTTGTTAGTGGTGGATGTGTGCAAATAAATTAAGCATGCAGCTGGACTTACACGCTAAGAAATACGGATGTAAAAGGAAACGATAGGTATTATGGGAAATGGTGATTGAGATGTTCCGGTGGTAGGTAGCTAAATGTACTATTACAATCACCACGTTTATATCTCCTAACGGAGTAAATAGAGCATCAGCTGCTTCCTAAAATCAGATTTCTGTCGTCTGACATTTCAGATTTAATTGGCTTACCTATATGTATTGTTACCGATTCAATAAATGAAATAAAAAATACAAACTATCATGGAATACTTACAACAGATAAAAAAAGAAGGAAAATAGGTAGGACACGTATTATTTTAAGAAAAGAACTGGTAACAAATATTTATGGCCAATAGTTATTAAAATAAATTTTATACAAATTATTTTGTTAGACAAAGAAGAAGGAAGCATTGTAAATTATTGACTTCGAAAACGCAATGGACACAACACCCAAGTGATTTATTGTTGCTTTACAATATATAGAACACAAAAGCGAAACTACATTGTTCTATGAAAATTTAGAAAAAACAGCGTAAAGGATCATTGTTAGCCGAAACTATAACATGTGGTTGAAAAGGACTTTAATAAAGGGAGACCGTAAATTGCTAAATTATGGCAAAGCTATTTTTTCAAGAAAATAATATTTATCTGAATAAATTTTGACTAGGAACAATATTATTTTCTTGTAAATATTTGCCTTTATATGGAAAACAGATAAGGAAAATCATTAGTAAATTGACTTTGATTTCGCTGTCCACACAACGATTCCGCATACCTACCTATCTTGATTTTTTAAATCACTTTATCGTATACGATACTTCTGTTTTTTTTCTGTCAAAATTCTTTTAGTATGATTCAATAGTAAGTTTGTACCTAATTGGTACTTATAGAGCGGTCACAGACAGAGATGGAACGTGGAGTCGGCCGGCGCCGACAGTTCATTATGATTTTATCTTGACCATCTCTACCGATCACATCTACACTAATCGCTATGATTAGCCTCAATGCGAACAAAAAACAAACTAAGTATGTACTTAACTCTTGATAGTACAACTAAGTATAAGGGGTCTAGTGGTCGATGCTTAGACTAGGCCATGCGTTGGATTCTTATAGGGGTAACATAAAGTTGATTTTATCAATATAACTTTTTAAAATTTTCACCAGTTTGGTTAGCCCAATGCAGTCTGATTCACCCTGATTGATTGTCGAGAGAAATGATTCTGTGCTTCAAAGGGCACGATAGGTAGGTAAGCATATTCGATTCCGGCGACCTTATGTCGCTGCACAAACCATGTCAGAGATGTGACAGACTTATTTGGCGGTTCATCGATTCATTAAGAATCATGATTATATTGATTGGTAGATAAGATTTAAGTAGGTAATTAAACAAACTCTAATTTATTACTTAGTGATGGCGGATGTAATTTTCCCAGACTTAGTAAAAATAGCTGTTACTGTAAGTAAAGTAATATTTATTTAATAGAAAGTATTGACAAGTCCCGCATGAGAGTAAATTCTAATGATCCGCCCGTCTACTCTATCAACCGCCAATTAATAAAAATTACCTCTTACATAAAACTATTAACGTCCAGCCGCGCGCGCCAACGATAAACTGATCGAAATCATCTTCCATGGCGATAATAAATTAATTGTTTTATTATGTCACAACCGAGATGCGATAAAAAACCGACAAATTACCACGGAATTGAGACATCCCGCTATCTCCTTTATTACAATCGAGGCTCATTACGGACATCACTCGTCATAAGATAAAACCTATCGAGAAATCAAAATGGCTGCTCTATCTAACTTTTTTTCCCGCCGCAGCGTGAGCTTTATGCTAATGAGTCCCCAAAACAAACATTGTTACAAGCCAAATGTGTAACATACAATAAAAATAAATTAAATAATAAAGGGAATCGTTAAAATGGAAGAAATGTCTGTAATTTATCCACGAGTCACCTTTTAGGCATGCCGTGGATGCCTTCGCGGCGGGGCTCCACGTCCCGCCCGCTCTAGACGCGATCTCCAAATAAAAAGGCGCCACAAAAAGACGTATTCAATAAGCCGTTGCCCATTACCGGCCGTAATCGATGAGATAAATTAATAATAATGAAATCTGGAGACGTAGGTTATTTGTGCACTGACGGAAAGTCACAGAAAAACGCCTTTCCATAATTTACTTTACTCTAAATTTTTTGTGTTACAGTGAATAAGAAAAAAGTAAAAAAAAAACCCTGTACGTGCCTGTACCGAACTGTTAAAAACCGCAGTCGCTTTCTTGTTACACTACATGCATTAAACAAACAACAAAAATAATTATATCCATACCTCTCTAGCATGCTCTCTAGCTTTGCTTCTGTGGTCTTCTAATCAAAGCCTTGAGACTTTTAATTCGGATGTCGCGTCGTGGGTTTGATTTTCACTAAGGAAAAACAAAGCTAATATTATAAAATTTATCACTGTGATATTTCTGCAGTTTGGTAAGGATAATGAAGACTACATACTTTTCAAAACTTATCCGATTCACATACTAGGTTCGTACCTGTTATTAACTGTTATTTGGTACCTGCTATTTTTACAACACTATTTTATTTACAGCGATTTCTGTATTTTTTAAATGTATTGAGAATGTTTTTTATAAACTGCATGAATAAAGGATACAAATAAAATATTCTTATTTCTACTTAAATCTCATTTTATTTACAAATAATTTAACTCACACATGTTGACTAGTATCCGTAACAGTTTCGTACGCGTTACTTTTACTATTATTCTCTGTATCGGCACACATGATTTGCTTTATAAAGTCCGCTTGTAATCTGCTAGAAGTTTCTTTGGGTAGGTTTCTAAGCAGAGACGCTACATATTTACCGAAATGATCAAAAGAATCGCTGGTTTTTTTCGTGTAACGGTTTATAAACGTCACTTCCTCTTCGGAGCTGGTGCTGTACTTGCGTTTCCTTGGAGTAAGAAGATTTGGTGATACGCTGGGTTTTTTGAGAGGTTCGTCGTCTTGCAAATCGAAGTCTTCGAGGTAGACAGTTTCCATTACATCGTTCTGAAAAGATGATAAAAAAAATCTAGAATTCATTCTACATTCATTCATTTTAGGTGAACGATTAGTATTTTAGGTGAACATTTAGTATTTTAGATGAACAATTAATTTTTAGGTGAACAAGTTTAGTGTGACGTTATACGGACTGGGTGTCCTTTACAACCGGTAAATTTTTAAATGTTAAATTTAGTTTAATAGATGAAAGTTCAGTAAATTAGGTGAACCTGTTTAGGTGTATTAGCTGGGTACTCACGTTAGCATTAGTGTCGTCGTTATCGTTGTCGTCTTCGATGGTTTCTGTTTCCACCTCATACAGTTCACCTCCGGATGATAGCAGGATTCTCTTGCGCTGAAAGTAAAGTTATAATTATATGTAGTTGTTTTATGTGCACGTCTGTCGCTTTGCCATACTTGTGTGTTAATGTACCTACACGCACATTACTTTAGTGTGCGCGAGTTCGCCATATAAACACAAAGTACTTTTTATATAGTTAAACTGTAGTTACGCACACAATGGCGCGTGTCTTTACGCAAAACCATAAGTATGATTGAGCTGCAGTAATGAGATAAAAATACATCCATTCCGATACTTCAGATACCGATTTTAAAAAGTTAAAACATTTATGGGAAAATATTTCATTTCAGAAAAGGCGTAAAAGTCAAATTTATATAAAGATGTCTAATTCCTTTATAATAAATCCTGACCACGGGAAATTGGTTCCAGCGCAAAATAGCGATGTGTGAGTGGGAAAGCAATGCAATTCCTATAGTCTCTCACTCCCACAGTGCGATTTACTGGGCTCCGACACCCTCTAAAGAGGCTCTATAGAGGATGTCGGAGCTGTTTTGAAACAGAGGCAAACTGATGGATGTGAAAAACCTGTAGCTTACTTCTCGAAAAAGCTAAACGAAGCCCAAAAGCTCCCGTCAATGTCACCCAAGCGCCAAAAGATCCTTGTACGACAGTCCTATAGACTAGTTTGGACTTTAGACTATTTAATTAGTCCTTGTTATCTCACCCCATCGTCCTTCTGCGGTATTTTCACGTTAGGATGTTTCCTGGCAAGATGCTTCTTCAGGTTGGTAAGGGTGGAACTATGGGAGAAGGTTTTCTTGCAGAGCAGGCATTGGGACAACTTGGAGTCATTGTCAACCGGCTTGAAGTATAACCACACTATGGAGCGGCGGCTTGTTGATGCTGATGTCGTCTCTAGTTTACTGGGGAGAAAGAAATTGGTTGCCTGTAAGGTCGGTTAACGGACGATAATTTTACGTCATAAGAAAACATATTGATGAATGCAAACATTTATTAATTGAATCGGCCGATGAAGTGGAAGAGCGATAGTTGCGTCACAAGCCAAACGCTTAAACCGATCGTGCCTCTCTATCGCTTATTCGGCGCTCTCGCTTGCACGCATGGCTCAGGCGGAACGTGAAAATGAGACACGTTTTTTCGTGCAGCCGGAGTTCATCGATTTATAAGGTCTTATCACGTCAAAACAATGTGAAGGATTTTGTGCACCTATGTTCAAAGACCTATTTAAATAAAGCTAGGTTACTATAATGCATTTAGCGGAACAAATACGCAGTATTTTTTTTTATTTTTTTTACTTGAAATGAGTTAGCTCTTGACTCTAGACACAAAGGTCAGCGATGACCGTGACAGAGTCGACGATGGAGCGAGCTAACCCAGAAGACGCCTGTTAAGGCATTGGTAGTCTCAATAGTCGCATTGACGGAACACAGCAAGCTGTTTGGCGCATAGAAATTCACGCTATGCAGCTTTATATTCGTATTGTCGCGTCTGTCTAGCTGGAGCTAATGACCTGAACATTTAGTACCATTTTCCATTTTCAAATAAAACAATACTTATTTTTTATACTTGTAAACAAATTGTTAATCTGTAGGCCATCCGCTTCGTCAAACATATAGCTTGTTTAGGTCAAATTTCGCTGGACACTGGAATTTTTGCTTTGCTTCCAGCTTCCGGTTTACATTGATATTAATTTGTGAAGAGCATGACTTAACTAAATCTTGACAAAAAAAATTGCCGTCCCTTTCTGTTCTCTCAGGATAGACAGTGACAGGTGACCATTTTAGTCAAGATTTAGTGATTTTGTGCACATATGAATCGGCACCATTGAACCACGAACCATACTGACTGAAGATTTAAGAAAAATACCAACCATTCTTTAAACTGACTATCATCCATATCAATGGAATCTTCTGGTCGTCCATCATCGAAGTCGTCGGGGCCGCCCGCGACCCCGTGCTTCCTTCTCGCGTGCTTCATCAGATTCGATACAGAGGAACGAAATGAGCATAAAGCTCCACAGAGGTTACAGCAAGCTACTTTTCGGTTGTCGTCCTTGATTTCGAAGTACTCCCAGGCTACTGAAGACATTCTGCGGCCCCTGGAAGAAAATACATAAGATACATACATACATACATACATAAAATAACGCCTTTATCCCTACAGGGGTAGGCAGAGAAAAAACAACCTAAACATAGGTCGTTCCGCCACGTCTGACATGTTTTGGGGGTATTACAAATACATACATACAAACAGAAAATCACGCCTTTATCCCTAATAGGGTAGGCAGAGCGAAAACGACCGAAAGGTCATTCCGCCACGTCTGACAAGTTTTGAGGGTTATTTTAGATGGTCATGTGTATTGCTATAGTGACTGGTTGTCAGCCCATCACCTAAATTGCAATACATTAAAACCCTCGAATCCCTTAGCTGGTTTTTACAGCATGCCCGGGAGGAGATGCAGCTGGCACATTCTATGTTTTTCTATCACTCCCAGTCTAGCATGGAAGAAATAGTGTATATATTAAGATATAGTGTAGTTTTGAGAAAAGTTGGCATCATCCTGGCAAATGTTTGGCAACCATCTTGATTTTATGAAGATTCTACAGACCCATTATTCCCACATACTACTTGGTGCTTTAAATCTTTGTATTTTGCAAAACAGTTCAAACAGTTGCTAATAGAAAGACTAATGTTACCGTTCTTCACTAAATTAATTTCTACTAACCTGACCCCCACATCAAATTTCCCAACGTCAGCATCTTCCTCTTCATTTTCATGTTCCTGTTCCTCGTCAGAACCCTTGCTGAAGACGATTGAATGTTTCACTTGCAAATGCTTAAGCAAGTTTGCCGTAGTCTCCTGGTACGAGAACTGGTCCAGGCAGATGGCGCACGTAGCTAGTTTTTTTTCTTTGTCTTTTACTTGATAGTACTCCCACAGCTCAGATTTTATTGCTTTCTGTTTGGACCCTGTCCCGAAAAAAACCAGCGATTCTTTTGATCATTTCGGTAAATATGTAGCGTCTCTGCTTAGAAACCTACCCAAAGAAACTTCTAGCAGATTACAAGCGGACTTTATAAAGCAAATCATGTGTGCCGATACAGAGAATAATAGTAAAAGTAACGCGTACGAAACTGTTACGGATACTAGTCAACATGTGTGAGTTAAATTATTTGTAAATAAAATGAGATTTAAGTAGAAATAAGAATATTTTATTTGTATCCTTTATTCATGCAGTTTATAAAAAACATTCTCAATACATTTAAAAAATACAGAAATCGCTGTAAATAAAATAGTGTTGTAAAAATAGCAGGTACCAAATAACAGTTAATAACAGGTACGAACCTAGTATGTGAATCGGATAAGTTTTGAAAAGTATGTAGTCTTCATTATCCTTACCAAACTGCAGAAATATCACAGTGATAAATTTTATAATATTAGCTTTGTTTTTCCTTAGTGAAAATCAAACCCACGACGCGACATCCGAATTAAAAGTCTCAAGGCTTTGATTAGAAGACCACAGAAGCAAAGCTAGAGAGCATGCTAGAGAGGTATGGATATAATTATTTTTGTTGTTTGTTTAATGCATGTAGTGTAACAAGAAAGCGACTGCGGTTTTTAACAGTTCGGTACAGGCACGTACAGGGTTTTTTTTTTACTTTTTTCTTATTCACTGTAACACAAAAAATTTAGAGTAAAGTAAATTATGGAAAGGCGTTTTTCTGTGACTTTCCGTCAGTGCACAAATAACCTACGTCTCCAGATTTCATTATTATTAATTTATCTCATCGATTACGGCCGGTAATGGGCAACGGCTTATTGAATACGTCTTTTTGTGGCGCCTTTTTATTTGGAGATCGCGTCTAGAGCGGGCGGGACGTGGAGCCCCGCCGCGAAGGCATCCACGGCATGCCTAAAAGGTGACTCGTGGATAAATTACAGACATTTCTTCCATTTTAACGATTCCCTTTATTATTTAATTTATTTTTATTGTATGTTACACATTTGGCTTGTAACAATGTTTGTTTTGGGGACTCATTAGCATAAAGCTCACGCTGCGGCGGGAAAAAAAGTTAGATAGAGCAGCCATTTTGATTTCTCGATAGGTTTTATCTTATGACGAGTGATGTCCGTAATGAGCCTCGATTGTAATAAAGGAGATAGCGGGATGTCTCAATTCCGTGGTAATTTGTCGGTTTTTTATCGCATCTCGGTTGTGACATAATAAAACAATTAATTTATTATCGCCATGGAAGATGATTTCGATCAGTTTATCGTTGGCGCGCGCGGCTGGACGTTAATAGTTTTATGTAAGAGGTAATTTTTATTAATTGGCGGTTGATAGAGTAGACGGGCGGATCATTAGAATTTACTCTCATGCGGGACTTGTCAATACTTTCTATTAAATAAATATTACTTTACTTACAGTAACAGCTATTTTTACTAAGTCTGGGAAAATTACATCCGCCATCACTAAGTAATAAATTAGAGTTTGTTTAATTACCTACTTAAATCTTATCTACCAATCAATATAATCATGATTCTTAATGAATCGATGAACCGCCAAATAAGTCTGTCACATCTCTGACATGGTTTGTGCAGCGACATAAGGTCGCCGGAATCGAATATGCTTACCTACCTATCGTGCCCTTTGAAGCACAGAATCATTTCTCTCGACAATCAATCAGGGTGAATCAGACTGCATTGGGCTAACCAAACTGGTGAAAATTTTAAAAAGTTATATTGATTGGTAGATAAGATTTAAGTAGGTAATTAAACAAACTCTAATTTATTACTTAGTGATGGCGGATGTAATTTTCCCAGACTTAGTAAAAATAGCTGTTACTGTAAGTAAAGTAATATTTATTTAATAGAAAGTATTGACAAGTCCCGCATGAGAGTAAATTCTAATGATCCGCCCGTCTACTCTATCAACCGCCAATTAATAAAAATTACCTCTTACATAAAACTATTAACGTCCAGCCGCGCGCGCCAACGATAAACTGATCGAAATCATCTTCCATGGCGATAATAAATTAATTGTTTTATTATGTCACAACCGAGATGCGATAAAAAACCGACAAATTACCACGGAATTGAGACATCCCGCTATCTCCTTTATTACAATCGAGGCTCATTACGGACATCACTCGTCATAAGATAAAACCTATCGAGAAATCAAAATGGCTGCTCTATCTAACTTTTTTTCCCGCCGCAGCGTGAGCTTTATGCTAATGAGTCCCCAAAACAAACATTGTTACAAGCCAAATGTGTAACATACAATAAAAATAAATTAAATAATAAAGGGAATCGTTAAAATGGAAGAAATGTCTGTAATTTATCCACGAGTCACCTTTTAGGCATGCCGTGGATGCCTTCGCGGCGGGGCTCCACGTCCCGCCCGCTCTAGACGCGATCTCCAAATAAAAAGGCGCCACAAAAAGACGTATTCAATAAGCCGTTGCCCATTACCGGCCGTAATCGATGAGATAAATTAATAATAATGAAATCTGGAGACGTAGGTTATTTGTGCACTGACGGAAAGTCACAGAAAAACGCCTTTCCATAATTTACTTTACTCTAAATTTTTTGTGTTACAGTGAATAAGAAAAAAGTAAAAAAAAAACCCTGTACGTGCCTGTACCGAACTGTTAAAAACCGCAGTCGCTTTCTTGTTACACTACATGCATTAAACAAACAACAAAAATAATTATATCCATACCTCTC
>JARACY010004522.1:0-26434 GCA_029255725.1 Scrobipalpa atriplicella | reverse complement strand
TGTATACAAACAACGTGTAACAGAAAGGGTATATGCATCGAGAAAGGTGAACAACTTTCCCTAAGAAACATCGGTCGAAATAGGAAAAAAAAAAAAAATTGACTTCCCATACTAAATGCGCTACCAGCTGCGATGCATTTTGTATGGAAGGTAATTTTTTTTTTTCGTTTTTTCGACCTATATTCCTTAGGGAAAGTTGCTCAGTTTCATAGGTTTGTTTTTGCATAGTCTCAACCTATGTTGCCTTGGGAAAGTTGTTCAGGTTCAAAGATAATTTGGTCAGCATTTTTTTTTACATACTCTATAGTTCTTGAAAACATGATGGCCCCCGCACGCACCCTTTTTGGTCAACTTGTAAATACAAGTATCTAAAATCTAAGTTACGCTAAACTCGTACTTAAGCATAGAGGAAGTGACGACAGTGGTGTCAATTCGGATGCAAAAAATGATGTGACCGCTAGTTTATATGTCATCTAAAAATACCTATGTAATTTTAGACGTTGATAAAATAACCTTGACAACCAGTAAATTTTTGATTTTGAATCTTTCCCAATTTAAAATCAGTTCACAATTTGAGATCAGCCAAATTGGCACCAGTGACTGTAAATGTATAACTACATTCGACGTTCTATATAATATTGTACTACTGTTTCCTTAATATCTACAAGTGTTGGTTTTGGTGCATGCGCGCGGGGCCAACGGACATCTCCATTGGTTAGATTACAATACAGTACTCTCACTATTATTATGCGTTCTTCCCGTATCACAATACTAGTAACGCCGTAGTGTCTATTGGTATGTACCTGAAAACGCAGAAGAAACATACTTAGATTAAGTAGTAATTACCGAGTAATTATGAATGTAGATGAAGCGAAAGAAAATTGCAAGGATCGTAGCAAGTGGAAGGATGTGATCTCTGCCTACCCCTCGGGTAAAGAGGCGCGATGTTATGTACGTATTACTTTACTGGATTTCTATAGTATGCCCAGTGAAACAGGCAGCTGGTACATTCTATGTTTTTATCGCTAGTCCAACAAGGAAGTCCAATATAAAACTTGTAGACCATTTAGTTAACTCTATCTTTGATCTTCTTCTTGTATCGAGTAGGTAGACTCATACACAGATCTCATGTCATAGATAGATGTACGGTCTTTAATGTCTTACCGTTTTCATGATGATGTTTACCGACCATGGCAGGATCTGCAGCAGTAGTCCGCGTAGTATGGATAGTGACATAACCGGGCCTGTACCGCTAGGGCACAGTTACTCAGTTTGTCGACACATGCACCTAAAAAAGAAAAAATAATTAAATAAATGTTTTACATAAATAAATTAAAAATATCCCAGCTGAATATATTTAAATTTTTCAAACTACTCTGGTAAAAATTACTATATTTTACCATCAGAGGCTGGTCGTTCTCGAACATTCTGCGTGTTTAGAGTTTTGGGTTTGATGTCTTGTTATTCGCGGTTGAGTGTCTGTAACAATAAAATCGAAGTAAAATCACCAGATAGATGTATAATAAAATACAGATAGAGTTACAGTAGGAGAATATAACTTACCAACTGGAGGATTGATAACAGTAGGTCTAGCTACTGGCCTCGAGAGAGCATCTAGCGGGCACGCAAGGTTTCCTCGCCAAGGGGTCTGACTCCAGGACACTCGGTATCCCTGGCCGCTCCTGATGCACCTTCCACTCCGCCTCGAGCACACCACACTGTTCGGGTTTGAACACCAGCTTCGCATGGCCCTTGGCACTGGAAGATGAGGACAAAAGCATTTGAATTACGTACTTTGATCGGTAATTAGACAAACAAGCCGAGGTCAGACAGGTTTCTATAATGGAAATTTAACTCATAGTCACAATCACACTTTGTCAACAGAACAGAGATAAATATTCCGTTCCACTTTATTATTCCTGCCGAAAGCCGTCCTCTGCTGAACATCGACATCCAAATTATTGGGTCCTGGCTCGTTCGGCTAGTTGCATGCACTAATGTCTAATAACTTTTGCAAACTCAAGTCCAATTTATGGGAGACTGTCCAACACTACGCCTTCAGATACTACTTACCTCTCCCCAATCGCTGAGATACCACGTAGGAGAGCACTGAGCTCCACAGGTTCGTTCCGTCTCTGGTCTCGGTGAACGACACATTGAATCTCGTAATCTTCTGCCATTTCCACCGATGCACACCGCTCCCCTGACTTGCCTACCTCCGCAGGGTGCTGAACATGCTGACCAGTCACCTTTGAAATAAATAAGAAGCGTTAGTATTGGAAGTACCCAGTATTATTATCAGCCCATTATGTCCATGTCCAGCCCACTGCCATACATGGACCTCTCTTCCTAGGTACATCTTGAACGATCATCCTCCTGGTTAGTTGTTCAATTAATAAGAGGCCATCCTATGCTGCGTTTTCCGATACGCGGTAACAAAAAAAACATCTGTCCTCGCGGCCGTCAGTTCTTCTAAAGAAGAGGTCCTTACCAGTGAACCACAGAGCATCGCAAGGTTTCCTCAAAGTACAGGCTTGTGTTGCAGCTGGTGCACGATGAGGGGCACAGCCAGAGGGATCGGTACAACGGACACCACGAGACTGAACTCCTCCACCCACACACCAGCCTACGCACTGAAACAAAAGATTTTCATTAAAAAGTGGCAAAAATCACTACTATTCTTTTATTTATATCTTTGTCAATACATACCTCAGACCATTCGGTTATACAGCCACCCTCCGGCTGCAGAAAAAACTATACGAAGGGCTCAGCGTTGGGCTTATCTCATTTTCTGTGGTGTTTGAAGCAAGAGTTATAACAGGCCCATCGCGGAAGCTATCGATCCGGTCTTTAGGTCTCACTTGACGCCTAGCATCCAGCCGTGGTGAGTTCCTCATGATTGGAGTACCATCGCAATTGGGTATATCGCAAGCTTCGCTGTTTTGAGGCATCGGGGAAGGAGGGCATTTTGTGTCACTTATCTGCAAAAATAAATCTAGAATTAGTAATAATTTCTTTGATTATTAAAAGTCAGAAATGTAATTAACAGAAGAATACCTACCTTAGTAATACCACGAGCGTGGTCCTGAACGCAACCAACTATTCTGGTTCTGTGGGCAGGACCACAGACGGGGCAAGGGCCCCAAGCTGCTGCTCTCCACCTTGGAGGACATGGTGCTCCACCACACCGACGCCGACGCGACGGCGGTGGAGAACCCTCACAATGAGCCGGTGACACTTCTTTATCCTCTCCGTCTCGCATTGTTTCTACACATTTGAACTTCCCCACTTGAAGACCACCGCCACATGTCCGTGAGCACTGGGGTAAACGCTAAGATCTTCCACGTGAATCTTCTGTCTCCTATAGTATTAGTAGCAATTTGGGATTGGCTTTCAAGATCATTACGTGGTTCTGCTTTTTGAAGTTTTCGGGGTCTTCGGCGAAGTTAAAGAACGGTAAAGTGCTATCAGTTTTAGGACGACCCAAGGCCTTAGTGTGGTCTGCGCTGTGATGGCAGAAGATTACGAGATTCAATGTGTCGTTCACCGAGACCAGAGACGGAACGAACCTGTGGAGCTCAGTGCTCTCCTACGTGGTATCTCAGCGATTGGGGAGAGGTAAGTAGTATCTGAAGGCGTAGTGTTGGACAGTCTCCCATAAATTGGACTTGAGTTTGCAAAAGTTATTAGACATTAGTGCATGCAACTAGCCGAACGAGCCAGGACCCAATAATTTGGATGTCGATGTTCAGCAGAGGACGGCTTTCGGCAGGAATAATAAAGTGGAACGGAATATTTATCTCTGTTCTGTTGACAAAGTGTGATTGTGACTATGAGTTAAATTTCCATTATAGAAACCTGTCTGACCTCGGCTTGTTTGTCTAATTACCGATCAAAGTACGTAATTCAAATGCTTTTGTCCTCATCTTCCAGTGCCAAGGGCCATGCGAAGCTGGTGTTCAAACCCGAACAGTGTGGTGTGCTCGAGGCGGAGTGGAAGGTGCATCAGGAGCGGCCAGGGGATACCGAGTGTCCTGGAGTCAGACCCTTGGCGAGGAAACCTTGCGTGCCCGCTAGATGCTCCTCGAGGCCAGTAGCTAGACCTACTGTTATCAATCCTCCAGTTGGTAAGTTATATTCTCCTACTGTAACTCTATCTGTATTTTATTATACATCTATCTGGTGATTTTACTTCGATTTTATTGTTACAGACACTCAACCGCGAATAACAAGACATCAAACCCAAAACTCTAACACGCAGAATGTTCGAGAACGACCAGCCTCTGATGGTAAAATATAGTAATTTTTACCAGAGTAGTTTGAAAAATTTAAATATATTTCAGCTGGGATATTTTTAATTTATTTATGTAAAACATTTATTTAATTATTTTTTCTTTTTTAGGTGCATGTGTCGACAAACTGAGTAACTGTGCCCTAGCGGTACAGGCCCGGTTATGTCACTATCCATACTACGCGGACTACTGCTGCAGATCCTGCCATGGTCGGTAAACATCATCATGAAAACGGTAAGACATTAAAGACCGTACATCTATCTATGACATGAGATCTTCTGTATGAGTCTACCTACTCGATACAAGAAGAAGATCAAAGATAGAGTTAACTAAATGTCTACAAGTTTTATATTGGACTTCCTTGTTGGACTAGCGATAAAAACATAGAATGTACCAGCTGCCTGTTTCACTGGGCATACTATAGAATCCAGTAAAGTAATACGTACATAACATCGCGCCTCTTTACCCGAGGGGTAGGCAGAGATCACATCCTTCCACTTGCTACGATCCTTGCAATTTTCTTTCGCTTCATCTACATTCATAATTACTCGGTAATTACTACTTAATCTAAGTATGTTTTCTGCGTTTTCAGGTACATACCAATAGACACTACGGCGTTACTAGTATTGTGATACGGGAAGAACGCATAATAATAGTGAGAGTACTGTATTGTAATCTAACCAATGGAGATGTCCGTTGGCCCGCGGCGCATGCACCAAAACCAACACTTGTAGATATTAAGGAAACAGTAGTACAATATTATATAGAACGTCGAATGTAGTTATACATTTACAGTCACTGGTGCCAATTTGGCTGATCTCAAATTGTGAACTGATTTTAAATTGGGAAAGATTCAAAATCAAAAATTTACTGGTTGTCAAGGTTATTTTATCAACGTCTAAAATTACATAGGTATTTTTAGATGACATATAAACTAGCGGTCACATCATTTTTGCATCCGAATTGACACCACTGTCGTCACTTCCTCTATGCTTAAGTACGAGTTTAGCGTAACTTAGATTTTAGATACTTGTATTTACAAGTTGACCAAAAAGGGTGCGTGCGGGGCCATCATGTTTTCAAGAACTATAGAGTATGTAAAAAAAATGCTGACCAAATTATCTTTGAACCTGAACAACTTTCCCAAGGCAACATAGGTTGAGACTATGCAAAAACAAACCTATGAAACTGAGCAACTTTCCCTAAGGAATATAGGTCGAAAAACGAAAAAAAAAAATTACCTTCCATACAAAATGCATCGCAGCTGGTAGCGCATTTAGTATGGGAAGTCAATTTTTTTTTTTTCCTATTTCGACCGATGTTTCTTAGGGAAAGTTGTTCACCTTTCTCGATGCATATACCCTTTCTGTTACACGTTGTTTGTATACATTAAAAAAAATTTAACATTTCGACCTACATTCCCTAGGGAACGTTGTTCAGTGATAGGTTCATACCGTAAAATTTGATCAGTAAATTGTTTACACCTTATAGATTCGTGATTCTGTAAGTATTAGAGTAGTCTCGTGATCTCCAGTGTTTAGTCGAGTACGTCGATCTGCGGACACTTTACAATAGCCCCGATTCGGTAAAAACACGACTTTAACTAAAATAAAGTCCATACCTGTCATTTTCTTTCATGAGCAAACAGAAAGGGACGGCAGTATCAGTTTTAGACGAACTTATTTTTTATCTTGCAGTTGAAAAATCTACGCCTAGTTTAGACGTGTAGCCGACAGATGATGGCACCACATCAAGAAACACAAGTTCTGAAACGCGGTATCGAAGTTTACTCAGCGATCTGCAAGTTCGAAACATGTCCGGTTGGACTTCAGTCCCCAGCTCACAACAACCGATCGGGCGGGTAGCTACCCTTTTCCCATCCATCATCACTCGGCCAACTGGCCTCAACATTATAACTCCTAAATATGTGATGCAAACGGGTATAAAACTTGGAGGATCAAAATAAGTTCGTCTATCTATACCGACTGCCTTATTTTTCTGTTCTCTCAGTCATGACAGAAAATAACAGGATGGATTTATTTAAATTTATTTTAGTTAGGTTGTGTACGCGTACGAATTGAGGCCAATGTCTAGGCGTTAAAGAATGCGTTTGTTTACATAATAACGCACAATATGTTATTATGAGCACCTCATCTTCTATCATAACTTGCCTTTTAACCAAGAAACTTCTTTCACCGATTGCTGCATTTATTTTAAGTGATTCATTGTAAATTTTTCATTTTCTAACCGCATAGAAGTCGAGTCTTAGAAATCGCTTCGTACGTCGTAAATCGTAGAATATGTCTTAGATTGTAAGAAAAAATAGTATTCCTTCATTAATTTTAATCAAAGAACAACCAGAGTTGTAATTTGGTAGTTTTTTTTTAGTAAATATATAATTAATTGTGTTCATTATTATTTATTTACAAGCTATGTTCAAAGACTCTGATGTCATATTCATAGTCAGTTTTGTAAATATCGTTTCTGTCATTGTATAGTGCATTTACTTACTGGCTGTTAAGTATTTATGTAATTCTTTAGTTAATTATTGTCATCAGAGAATATTATATTATTTTACCTTTATGTATGTATCGGTTGGTTTCTGTGCTTCAGACAGTTCACTTGAAAATTCTGTCTGTACTAATGACGCATTATAATTTATAACAATGTACAAAAATAATAAGCTTTAAACACTTTTCTTTGTTGTTATTTCTGCCAATACCATAATCCACTATAAATAAAATAATAAATTATCAAAAATCTATCTTAACATGCCTTT
This sequence comes from Scrobipalpa atriplicella, assembly GCA_029255725.1. Taxonomy (NCBI): domain Eukaryota; kingdom Metazoa; phylum Arthropoda; class Insecta; order Lepidoptera; family Gelechiidae; genus Scrobipalpa; species Scrobipalpa atriplicella. The sequence goes on along the minus strand of JARACY010004522.1, from coordinate 19,363 downwards.
TATTTTCTCTTTAAATTAAAAAACTTAATGGCAGCGCCATAGCGTTAAGGATAAAATGTCAAGTTCTATCAACATCACTGTTTACAGTAAGCATGAAGAAATCAGCAGTATCTAGATTTAATACCTACCACTATCTCAATAATAAATCGAATTTTGCTTACAGTAAGTAAGCAATCCTATTATTAAGCTTTATACTTGGTTAAATCAAGGTGTTTCGTAGCTATAATGCCCGTATTCAATTCATAAACAACTCAATCTTAAGACTGACAGCGAGTTTGAGTTGGTATCAGAAATTTCATTTCAATACAAAACGTTAAAACCATCTGCTCTCAATCTTAAGATCGCTTCATAAATACGAGCCTTAATAAACACCTTGCTTCTTAGGCACGTGTGCAAAATCTTCTAATCTGTAATTTTAACGGTTAAGGTATTTTTAAAGTACCTAGATAAAATAATTGTCCATACTTGGTAATATTAACAATCATTAATTGTACCAAGTTTCAGATAATAGCGTCATGCCATGCGCCCAAAAGTGTTTTATGCAACTGAAGCATATCAATAATCAAGATAAAACACTTATTCACACTCAAAACATTACATTGCAGACATCACGTACAAGAACATAGGTTTAAAATAGAAGGAAAAGTAGTTTTAAGTGAGTCACTCTCGTAAAGTGTTCTATAAACTCCACTAAAGTGCAAGTGCAAATCCGAAAAAAAATCTAATAATACCTATTATGAATAAAAACTTTCAGTCTGTGTGTTCCTGATTGAAAAGGATGAATGTAGTCTGATGAAGGGTTACAAACCAGAGACCTACCTAGAGCCTGAAAATATCACCTTTTTTCGAATAAAATTGTTAGTCCACAGGTGAAACTGCGGGGCTGATACCTAGTGTAGATATAAATATTGTTTGAGAGCGCAATGAACAGTGCAAATCCAATTCTTAGAACATAAGTGGGACTTTACCAAGAATAAAAGGAAAAGGACAAGACAGTGTAATTTCATTTCTGTACAGAAAATTTACGATAACAACGTGAACTTCCATAGGATAAAAGTATTAGTGATAAAAACGATGTAAACTAAAACTTATACGAGTCATAGTTGAAAAATTTAACTATTCAAAAAACTCCTCGTACGCGAGGAATTGATGTTGAAATAAAAGCCTCCTAAATAGAACCAAAAAGAAAAACTGAACAAGTTTTCTCATCAACTCCATCTATGTAGAATAGAGTCAAAACCAAACCAATTTCGCATACAAAGATGTCATCTGAAGCAGTCCTAGAAACTAATCTTCACGTTGGCTCAGATTCAAATTTAAAGGAAGATGGTGTATTCGTAAAGACAGTACGACTGACCCTCAATCTAACGACCCATATCCTCATAGTGCTGACAGTCTTCGTGTGTCTGCTGTACGCATGGAGTCCTGAGCTGAACGCTTTCCAGCTGCATATAGTGCTGTGTGTTTTAGGGGTAAGTTAACAAATCATTTATTCATTCATCCAGTGTCAAATTAGTACAAATCTTACAACGTTCGGTAAACTAATTACTATTTAACTGTACTATGTATGAGAGCCAAGATCATTATTATTATTATTAACAGCCCGAGGTGTCCCACTGCAGGGCAAAGGCCTCCCTCCCCATCTTCCATTTCTTCCTGTCTTGAGCCCCCTCTAACCAGTTTTGATCATTAAGCAAAATAAATCTCTGATGCTAATACCTATACTTGTTTGCAATAGGTACCTACAAAATAATGTAGGTATTAGATTATTATTTTGCGGTCATACTGTAAAAGACAGCGAGAACCGGGGGTTTGATTTTAAAAGTTCGTGCACCTGATTTTGTTAGAAATTTGTCATTTCTGTTCAACAACACACACTGAAACAATAACGACATGAAAATTGATGAAAAAGGAAATGTTGCGCTTCATGTTTTTTCAGGCGGTGAGTAAGAAAAATTTCATGAAAATTTTTCAATATTTTCTTTCAAAAGTAAATAGGTAAATACGTATTCAAAAGCTTTAATCTTTAGGTTATGGATCATATTTTGGACGACGTGAGAAGATGCCATAAATATGAAGTAGTATTTGGATACAATTAAATGGATATTTTACTCAACTTAAAGGTGCGTGATTTCATCGGAAATATTTATATACCTACTTTCAGTATCAATTCTTCATGAGCCAAGGCACGCTAGTGTTATCCAAATACAACAGCTGGTCGATGTCTCTACCCCGAAGATACCGGAGACACCTCCACTGGTTCCTGCAAGTCATCGGGATCCTGTTGGTCACAGGTGGCAGCTGCGTGATGATGCAAGCGAAGACGGAGAACTTCAACACCTGCCATGGTGTATTAGGTGGGTTCCGCCACAGAATATATAATAGTACTAGGGTAGTTCCGCATACATAAATTTACATTATATATATATTCATTAATTTAAGAAAAAATAATAAGACCTGTCTGTATTATAGGTATCTGTTTTTGTGCCATATCTAGAAATTAGCTCAGTACTTTGACAAATATAATAAGATAATTTAACAAATTCATAATCACCATTAGATACAAGCGAAACAATACAATCATATTTTTCATATCCTACTTGTTTCTCTACTTTCCGTTTTTTCAGTCTGCTCTATCTCTCAGCGCGGCTTCAGCTTTATCTGGTGTGAAATCATTCGCTATGTCCGGATTCTTAAAATTTGGAATTCCTAATAACAATTTATCTTTAGTGCGAAAGGTGTGAAGATTAGATAATGTACATAAATAAAATAAGTAGAATATTTGGGCAAGATTAAACGCTATCTACTTACAAGGAAGCGGAAAAATAATGATTGATTAATCATATAAGGATATACAGATATTATCACTATTACTCATATCATTTTATAACTTAGAATCAGAAATAGCATTCAATTTTTTTTGTTTTTTACAGTTGATCTATTCCTTTCACAGGTTTATGCGCGTTGCTGACAGCCCTCATTGGCTTCATCAATGGGCTTCTAGCAATAAATGCTTACAAACTGAGATCCTATCTCGACATCTTCTGGACCAAAGCCATCCACTACGCCACCGGCATCAGTACGTTGCTGATTTCCGCTGCGTCTCTTTGCCTCGGCTTCAACACAGTGGCTTTCAAGAGCTGGTCTGGCAATCAAGATGCAATGGTTCTTATGGTTTTCACAGCTTTGTTCACTATTTTGGTAGCTTTGGATTTTTGGATAGTCACGAGGCGGAGAATATGTAATTTTATGCTAACCTAGGATGAAATAATAATATACCTATAGGTATATTAACAAAGGTGAAGGTTAAACTTTGTTATAACAAAGGGTGAAGCTGTAAAACTTGTATGTTTAAGAAAAAAGATTGAACTAGTAATTGCGATTGTTTAATATATCGTTCGTCTATGAAACGCTTTTAAATTTAATTAAATTAAATTCTTTTATTGATCAGACAACATTTGGTCCATTAATTAGTAATAAGTAATTAGAAATAAGTATTTAGGTACTCAGTCAAATACAATATCGCTTAAGATATTTGAAGTCACATAGCAGTTTTATACGAGTACATTACAAATATCTCTATGGTCCGTATTTATAATCAGCTCTCAAGAGTGACAGCGAGTTTGAGTTCGTATCAGAAATGTCATTCCAGTACAAAATTACCTGTCAAATCCGCACTCAATATTGCTCTCAATCTTAAGATCGCTTTATAAATACGAGCCTATGTTACATATCGTGCTAATAATAAAAGTAGGCATGAAATAAAAATAAAGTCCGTTGGTACCTAAAATGTTTTTCCTTAAGCGTTACTCCGACATACTTATATAGAAAAATACTATAGATTTATCATGAAGTGTATCAGATAACAGAGAGATAAATCAAGAATCGAAGATTTTTGGGAGACAGGTAGAGCAAGATCTCCTAAATAATCAAAAGTGTAGATAAAATCCTAGTATTTTGACGTGTGTCTTACAAAATTTTATAAGAGCTAGTTAGTGGATTTAAAAACATTAATCACGAAGTACCTGTTAAATAATTAATAGTTATACTTAAATATAATCAAATTTTGCTTATTTATTCTTTTTTGATTGCGCTCTACTTGAACTAAATTAAAGATACTAATAGGTAGTAAGATATACGTAATACTAGTTTAAATGTCAAATTAATTGTTAAGTAAAGTGAATAATTTAGAATTTTGGTGTATTTCTATAACATAAAATAACAACAATGATGCCACCACCTCCTCCGCCGCCTCCGCCTGCAACACAACTGGAAAATGGGAACTTGCCTCCTGCTCGGGAGAGTCCACGATCTCTGCTGATCGTCTGCCTGAGCCTCATCAATACCGTCACACATATTCTCATCGGAGCCGTCGCCTGCGTCGCTTTCCTCATAGCTAATACGTTTAATTGGCCTAATACGTTGAATTGGTATAGCTTTAGCCAACATATATATTTGTGCGTCACAGGGGTAAGTTCATTTGATTTGAGAGATACGATTTCTAGCTAATGACGCAAGCGCAACGCAACTCCTCCGAGCGCATGCCCAAGTATTGAGAGAGCACATAATTTTTTTTCATGTTCTGAGTATTTTGATCTATGTTTCTTGAAAAATATGTTGTTTAGTATTATAATTTATCACTCATCTCATACACCGAGTTTTGAATTTGGGGCACTAACAGTAAAATGTTACCCATTATACTTGTAGTATTTATCTGTATCTCTTTATTTAATGATGCTAGTCAAAGAAGCATTTTGATTTTGACAACGAAATGTAAAATATTTATGTTTCAGTATGTTATTCTGATGACTCAAGCCATCATGACTGTTAGTTCGAATGGCTGGACAAGTACTCTTAAATATAGGGAGAAGAGGATTATCCATACGTCCATGCAAATCTTGGGGTCAACCCTTGCAATAGCTGGAAGCATTCTCAGGATGGCTAATGTTGATCAACATTTTCAATCGGCACATGGTATTTTGGGTATGTATTATTAAGTTTATTACAAAGAATTGATTTTGTTTTATAGGCTGGTCAGAACCGCTCGGACCCCCTTATCAAATCCCAGAAAATTGCTACAAGGGATTTTATTATCCGAGCTGGAGGGTTGCGACCAGCCTATTAGACATTATAATTATGTACGCAACGTCTTTGTCGTAGAAATACTTTAGAAATAGCATAAAGCTGAAACATTGATAATAATAAATTGAATTTGATTTTTGCTCATATGATATTCATACTACTTTCATTTTAGAATCTCTATTATTTTATAGCACAAACCTTTCTTTAATTTAACGTCACGTCAAATAAAAATTATCTTTTCAGGTATCCTGGCTTTCATTTTCACCTGCATTAGCCTCATCGGCGGTGTCATCGCTTTTTGTACCAGCATCAATTCTAACATAGTCAAAATTGGTCACGCATGTTTTGGTTCCTTCACTATCACACTTGCGTTTCTCAGCCTCATATACGGCTTTAGATACGTACTTGATACTGCGGATTTGAATATGATGATATCGTTAACAGTAATGGCTTTGTTGGGTACATTAACACAGACATGTGTAAATCTTTTTAAGAGATTACAAAAAAAATAAGTAAGTAGATTTTGAATTGAACGCTGAACAAAGTCACTACATGCATGATATCATCTTAAAATAGTAGAATAATTCTTTAGATCTTTCATTTTAAGACGAAAACATAACGGTTATTAGATGTTAAAGTAACTGTTTCTGTTTACCTTTTTATCAATGTTCAATGAAAGCAAGCTGTTTTATTTTGTCAGATAGAACAGTTTTGTAATAACGAATAAGGTGAATAAATAGTAAATAAAGTTAATTCATTAATTAATTATTACAGTGCTTTTCATTACCTCATTCTTTTTTATTTTTTTGTTATCAATAATATTTATTGTACAGCTAAGCAATTACCGTTTCTTAACTTTATAGAATCTAATAATTGAATTAAATTTATTTTATCAGAAACGGAATAATTTACCACATTTTCATTCTTTATACATGATGTTAAAATAAAAATGTTCGCATACTAACCAACTTCTTCATAATTACTAAATGACATATAGGGTAATACAAATTTTTAAAAGGTTCCAATATATAACAGATGTTTTTTTGAAATATAGGCTGTTAAAATGTTAGTACTCATTTAATGTTAGTATTCGCTTATCACAATTCACAAAACTTTTAATTATATTAGGAATAGGTACTATTTTTCGCCATTTCATGGGCACAACTCAAACGCCCTGTAGTTTGATGATAAGCATTTACTACGCTGTAGAGTAGAGTAGAGTATTATTATTCAACATTATCTTTGAATCAATTATTAGTAGTAGTAGATAATACTGATAAAGCTATGTATCGATATTTTAAAGAATATTCAAACAGGTAACATTGTACTAACATGACGTGTTCATTATGTGACTGGTAAAAGTTGATAAAAACGAGTTTCCACCAAAAATATTGTGGCAACGAAGATTAAACTCAGTTTATATTATAAATTAAAGTTAAATAGTTAGTTCCTACCTACATATTTGTTGGTGTTACATTAAAAAATACGCAAATTACATCATTGATTCAGTGTAGATGTTCAGACCTCTTCTTCAACCTAGCGTTTCCGCGGCCTAGCGCGCTTTTTCGACTTTGTGTACTCTACTTGGCCCAGCCATCGACATCTGCTTTAGTGAGATCATTCTCCTCCATAACAAAGTCTACATATAAAAAACTGTACAAGATGGCACAGTCTTCTCCTTCGGTCGTATGTCTCAGTCTGGTCAACGCCGTGACCCACGTGCTCATTGGAGCCATCGCCTGCGTCGGCTTCCTCTTCGCCAACATGTTCGTTGCCGGCTCTCTCAACCAGCACATATATTTATGTGTTACTGGGGTGAGTTCATCTTTCAAGTACTTTTTATGTAGGTATATATTTTTTCTTAGCGCCAAGTTCGAGGTCATTTAACAACTCGGTGAACTTGACAGTCACAGTGTGATTAGCCCTTCCATGTGGAGGTTTTTTATCAGTTGTCTTTTTTCTAAATGATAGGTAAACGTGACCATTTTAGTCAAGATTTAGTGATTTTGTGCGCATACAAATCGATACCATTACCTACATATTACTACCTGTAGAATGAATAAATTGTAAATTAAATTATTATCTTGCTCTAGTACGTAATCCTGATGAGTCAAGCCATCATGACCATCAGCAACTACGGCTGGACGGGCTCACTCCAATATGAACAGAAGAGGGTTATCCATCTATCCATGCAAATCATCGGCTCAGTACTAGCTATTGCTGGAAGCATCCTTAGAATAACCAATGTTAACAGCCATTTTCAGACGGCACATGGCGTACTAGGTATGTATTTTTTATCTCAAACTAGTTAATTTGCGAAATAATAGTTTAATATTTTTAGCAAAAGCTCTCATTGTAATATTATTCAAACTTTTATTACATTCTATCCAAATCCGTTTTATATGGAATTTTCACGGACAGGATTCGAATACGAATCGTATTTGATTGAAGCAGTGCGCAAATGGCCCTATTTTTTTTTATTTCAGGTATCTTTGCATTCATCTTCACTTGTTTGAGCCTCATCGGTGGATGTATCGCCCACTTCACCGACTTCAAACCTAAGATGATCAAGATTGGTCACGCATGTATCGGTATCATCACCATCACTTGTGCCTTCCTTAGTTACATGTTCGGTATTGACAAGACACTTTTCAGAATCTTTGTCAACGATGTGGGAGCCAATATGTTGATGTCATTCACTGTAATCGCCTTGATAGGGACTCTGATACCCGCCTGTATGAATGTTTTTAAAAGAATATCTAACTGCTAGATAAAGGATTTTTTTTCAGATAGCTGTGAATAATTTTCTGATCAAGAAGTTTTATTGTGTTTATCTTTGTTCTATTTATTTAGGTATCCCAGGCTGGGAATCCCAGCTATTTAATTTATTAGGTAGGCAATATAAGATTTGTAAAAAATATCAGTGGTTTTTCCACATTTATATAATCACGCCTTTATCCCTAATGGGGTAGGCAGAGCGTAAACAACCTTTTGAGGGTTATTCCAGATGGATCTGTATATTGCTTTAGTGACAGGTTATGAACTTGTGAGCCCATCGCCTAAATTACTATACTGAAATCCTCGAATCCCTTAGCTGACTTTTACAGCATGCCCAGGAGGATATGCAGCTGGCACATTCTATGTTTTTATCTCACTCCTAGTCCAGCATGGAAGGACAATAACTGATAAATATTATATTATTCGGTTTTGTATTAAAAGCCTCAATAAAATTTATACCACCTTTATCATCATTTTATTTCTAACTATTTACATTTTTATGAATTAAATTTTTATATTAGGTAGCTTATAAGCAATAAAATTATATTTCCAATATCAGTTTTCTATCTTACCCAAAAATGTACGTATGTATGTGAGTCAAACATATAAATTACATAAAGTAGATATCACACACAAAACACTGAGTTTGATAATAATACTATGAAAATAGAAATACTTTTTGTAAATTTGACTTCGGCAGAGTTTATGAAAAAATTATCGGCCTCTGCATGAGACGCAACATTTTTGCTGGTAGTAGTTGTAATGGCAGAGTCGAGCTTGAACGGCTAAAGCACAGTTCCTTAGTTTGTCTTCGCAGTCTGAAAAAGGTGAAATAATCTAAATCATCATCATTGCTTAAGGCGTTTTCTTGGATCATTATGTAATGTATAACATCATTATCGGAATATTAGTTTTACAACATACACAACAGACAGCTCATATAGGACGGTATTATACACAAAACAAAATTAATAAGTCATACCTTCTGAATGAGTATCCTTTATAGTAGTGCTTCTCTGGGTGCTCGTTGTTTCGTAGGTCGAGACCTTCTGTGATTCTACGACAAGATAAGGATATTAATCGAATGGAAGTAATAAAAAAAAAGATCATGTTGGTCCAAAATTATTACACGAATAACCTCCACTAACTGCTAAATAATCCCTATTGAATTCAGAGCAACTTTTGCCAGGTTGTAAGTAGGTATATTTTCTAGAAAGCTGCATATTCAAGTATGTAATTTCCACTCGAGAACTTTTACTTTTTCATATCTAACTATCTGCTTATTTTATATTATGGAACTAGATATTTATCCGTAACGTTACCTACCGATAGTCAAATCCGGGGGCAGTGTAGAGACAGCAATGGTCGTGCAGTGAAGCTCACACGCTCTCTGTGAGAGAGGCTTGGCTGAACCACACTCCACTTCTTCACTGGCACCATCGGGTTTTGCACACCATACCGTGCGTCTTTGAACACCAGTTTCAAGAGAACAGTTTCCAATGCACTATAATAAAATAGGAGAATTACCAAAGTGTTTTTCATGAGGACTACACACTTTCTTACTTGTTAGAAACATTTTATTAGAGAATATATAATTTTTACTTTATGAAGCTTTGAACACAAAAGTAGGTATTTGTTTCTTCATATCGGATAGAAATGGGTAAAATCCAATCTCTTCATAACTAGGCTTTCGTATTACCTGTCCCCATTCACTATAATACCACGTCGCCTGGCAGTCTCCGCCACAATCTCTCTCATGCTCCGGTTTGGGGCTCCTACAAGCAGATTCCTTCAAATGTCTGCCAGTACCTCCGATGCATAGAACGCCTCGGGCTTGTTTCCCACCGCAAGGGGACGAGCAAGGTGACCAATCACCTGTAAATATCATTAATTTAGTCTTTGGGAAACAGCATTATCACAAAAAATAAACAGTAAATTTTTTTTTTTATAGTGCCACGGTTTTTACTATTGATCTAACAGAATTTTGCTGCAATAGGAATTAAAACTGGTTTGAATATTTTTGAGCTTACCAGTAAACCATTGCCCATCATGAGGATCACAAGTCAATTTGGGTGTGCAAGTCTTGGAGACTTCAGGTGACTTGCGTGGAGCGCAGCCTGAGGGGTCAGCACAGCGCACTCCTCTTGTCTGAATGCCACCACCGACGCACCAGCCCGTGCACTGTGACGACGAATGTATATAAAAAAAGTATAAAATATGTACTTTCATAAAGGATAACAGGAGACTCATTCTTGTGCCTAGAATACTATTTAACATTGACAACCAAAAACTGTGGAGTTGAAGGCCATGAGCATCATGCTGACCTCCAAACTTCTATATGAAGATGGTACCCCATAAAGATGATGATCCCTACAAGGACACCGCCTCTCTCCTCTCCCTCCACGACTCCCTATCCTGCGCCTCTTCCGGCCATGACTTGCTGAAGGCGTCCAGCTCGTCTCACCATCGTCGCCTTCTGTCAGTTCGTGGCTTCCACTGTGTAGTAGTTTTTGCCCGCAATTCATCCGGCATGCGGCAGACGAGGCTAGCCCAATCATACTTTAGCTTAGCGGCGGCGTGGGTCACATATTCCATTCTCCCGCCGTCTATCGTCACCACCCTCTTCGAGTTGTTCGTCATAAGCTTGGGTCTTCTACCTTTAAATAATTTTGCCTCACCTCTGACCAATCCGTGTACAGCCATCCAGCTGCAGCGCTGAAGGTATATTCTGGTCCAATATCGGTATCGGTATCGTTAACAGTGATGGTATAAACTGGTCCCGCTCTAAATGTATCAGTGACGACACGGTCTCGAGGTCGAATCACCCGTCTGGAATCGATGTAGACGTCTTCCGTGTTTCTGTCGCAGTCAGGAATATTGCAATTCTCAGTCGTTGGTGGTTTTGGGGCTGGGCATTTTTGGTCGCTAACCTGTCCAAAAAGTTTTGTAGCTTTAGATTAACTAAAATAAAACGCTAAAAGGCTATTGAACTATAACATCGACTGTAAACTGAACAAAATATTGAAGTAGGTTACGGTCAGACTACGGGAGTGAATGACGTGATAGTATAACCGATTCGTGATGTACTAATTAATTAAACGCTTTCTCAACACAACTTCGCCCGATGCGAATACCCTTGAGTTCACCTTTGTAATTCCTCTTGAATGATCCTGTACGCATCCGACTATTCTGGTTCTGGTAGCAGGACCACATTTGGGACAGGTGGACCATGTCGCTGATCTCCACCTGGGTGGGCATGGGACATTTCCACATCGTCGCCTCCGAGCAGCTGGAGTAGAACCTGAACAGTGGACTGGAGATACTTCTTTATCGTTGTTGGGATTCGCTTCTACGCAGCGGTACTTTCCTACCTAAAACAAACAAATCAAGTATTGATGCCTTCAACATATCAGTGCCACATACCTGACGGATAAAATTAGGTAAAAACAAACATACTTGAATACCCCCTCCACAACTCCTAGAGCACTGCGTATACGACAAGATCTTCCACAAAAACTTTCTGCCTCCAATGAAATTCTCTTCGACATCCTCATCATCTGCTTCTTTTGACATACCAGTAAAGTCTGGATATCTCGGTACATTTACTGTAGGTCTTGGGTAAGCATCAAAACTATGGTGTCTTCTTATATGTTTCGTTTGAGCAGTAGATAAAACTTCAGGGAAATTCGGTCGAGTGGCAGCTTCGATTTCGATCTCACCAGGTAAGGATTCGGTAAAATATTCGTATTTTATATTTGGATTGGGTTGAGTGTAAAGTATCTGAAAGTTATTAAAGAATTGAAATAAGTTTATAGTTACATCACTAGATAATAGATGAAAATATAGTAACTTACCATAATATCAATAGGATAATGGATAGGGCCAAGAGCAAACACTGAGTCAAGTCCTCCAATGCGTGTGTACAAGAACCTTGAGCCAGCTGCTTCATAGTTTCCAGGAGAGCTGACAGCAAATTCTCCATTCATTATAAAAGACCCATTAGTTATCTTCAATGCTGCAAATACAAATACATTTACAAGGGGGTCTATTAAAGTTTTATTGCTTAATCGTTAACAATCAACAAAGAATCACTACCGAAGCATGACCAGTAAAATAATCAATTGGCACATTGTAAACTTGTCTGCCGCGTCCGAAATTGATTCCACACAGTGCGAATTCAAAGCCAAGGCGAGTCTCCATTTACACCACACAACGTGGGCGGGACTATTGTGGATAGGTCAATGATTAATCGCCTGCCGACAATGCTGATTGATAAGTGACCATCCTCACGTTTGTGGCCTATTTGGCTTCATCAAAGGACTATTCAGGCTAATGAATTATGTCTAGACCTAGCAAATGTTTATGTGCCGAATGGATTGCGATCAATCAAAACAAACCGAGAGATTTATTGACTGACATGAAAATAAGCTTGTTTGGTGTAATGGAAGCCTGTGATTTCTCTTACCGATGTAATTCTCGCTGGGTAAGATCTCGGAGACGTTTAGTCGGCAGGCGCCTCGTGGGATGGTCGTCACATAGGAGTACCCAAGAGGCAGTCGTGGTCGAGAGAATAGTCCAGACACCAGCCGTCGTCCACAACGCAACTCTCTCGTATTTGTCACTGCTAATACCGACTCCCTGCCCACCACCTGAGGAAAAATATAAACTTCTACACTCAGACCAAAACGTAAGCTCCGATTTTGCGCTATAAAAAGATGAATTTTCTTCGCAAAAAATTTGTCCTATGCCAAATGCAAAAAAATACTCAAGAGTTCGAAGCGTATAGCTACTGATAGAACCGTATACTGAAAGCTAGGCGCCACCACACCAATTATACTGTGAAAATTTTACGAGACGCGACGACAAAACGACGTCGATAGTAGCACAATGCCCTTTGCACGTAATGGGCCTATACAATCTATTGTTCAGGACATCCATTGAAGAGAAGATGCAATCTAATAGATGCAAGTGGATTGGAACAGCTGATTTATTTCAGTGTTAAGAGAAAGTAAAGTGCATTAATTTGTAGGATTGAATGATTCAAAAATCCTCTCTATCTAAACTATTTCGGTTCTTTGAAGGTAACTACTATACAGGATGTAAAAAAAGTACTGCGTTCCTTTTCGTTACTAGCTAAAATTTTTGTACTTTGGGAAAGTTGTTTGGTATCACCAGTAGAACATGTGGTTTAAAGGAACGCAGTATTTTTTTTACACCCTGTATAATGCAATAGCACATTTTTGCTGGGTGAAAATTGTCAATTTCATAGGTGGAGATTCTGGATATATACGTACTGTTTATGTTTAATAAACTTTACTGAAGCGAAAACTTGTCGACATGTGTATTTTGCCCGTCCTAACGTACGGTGCACAATCATGGTCTTTGAAGGAGGCACAAAAGTCCAAACTCAAGGTTTGCCAACGTGCCATGGAGTGCAGCATCCTGGTAGTAAAAAGAATTAACCGTGTAAGGAACACAACTCTCCTCTCCAAAACCGGCATTATAGACGTTGGCAAAAAGTCTGCTGGGCTGAAGTGGAGTCCCACTTCCCAAGTCCCAGTCGGGCGGGACATGTCTGTCGAATGCATCCCGAAAGGTGGGCTAAAGTAGCGACAGAGTGGGTGCCAGATGATGGTCGCCGAAGTAGAGGCCGGCCACGTAGAAGATGGAGAGATGACTTGCAGACATTCCTTCCAAACTGGCATTCAAAGCACAAGACCGAGATATGTGGAGTGAAAGAGGGGAGGGAGGCCTTTGCCCTGCAGTGGGACACAATACAGGCTACAAAAAAATAATTAAATACAGATATTTTTTAATCCAACGCGGACTAAACGGCTATTTATAATATGATATGTTTACATAGTGCACACGTAAAGTTAGTATCTTAAGCACTTAATAAGCATAAACTAGAGCTGGCTAATTACTCGGCACCCTTTTAATGTTGCCGATAACAAGAACATAAAGTGTTAAGCTTATGCTAAATGTAAAGGTGCAAGAAAAAAATCATACATACATACATACATAAAATCATGCCTTTATCTTATCCAAGAAAAAAAACATCTTGCTTTATTTTAAGATGATATGAGATCCTATCCTCATCCGTGCGCATTGGACCTTTACTTTCAGCATTAATCGATTTATAGATGAGATTCTGGCAGGTTTGAGCACTAACCAGATTGCTGAATCCTTTCGGCTTTTTGTGTATTCCAATCGTTTAGATGCTTCTGGGTGCCCGTGCTTCATCAACAACTCAGTTTAGTTCAAGAGGCAGACGAAGAGACAAGAGCAAATATATAAGTATATCATACACTAGCTTCCTGTCCTGCTAAATAAGTTTTCCAGTGGGAATTCTGTACGTACCTTCCCGCGTAGCTTTCTGCGGTGAAAGAATTTTTGAAATCGGTCCAGTTTTAAGTTTATTCGTTACAAAAATACACACAAAAGTACCTACAAATCTTCTATACCTACCCAATATTACCTTAAGATATCAAAATGGAAGCGCTATGCTCACAGGTGAGGATAGAGATTATTTATAAGAGAGTTACGCTTTATTTACTCTTTATCTACAAGTTATAATGTAGTCTTGACTTGCTTGTTTAAATAAAACATCAACATTTTCAATCCTAGCTATTTTACTTCAAAGATCTGAACAAGTTATAATACTAACTTGTCCAATTTAAGTAGAAAATTTATGATACTCGGAGATTGCGAGTTTATTTGTACCATTCACCTGTGCAGTTGTTTTCTCATTAGCATTTTATCATTTTGTGAAATCGTAATGTCCTATGCACATGCATAACTTTGTATGCCCATTCTGTATGGTCGCATTTCTGGGACTGCCTAGTACTATGTAAATGTGATTTCATTTGTGTGTAAAATAGCTTTAGTATTAGATGAAAAGATTGTTTGTAATAATATACTGTTAAAAAGATGTAAACCATTTTTTTTAATAAATTCTGTAATGATAAAAAAATCATCACATATTACTTGCATAGCCATGCATTCGTGACATTGCCTGAGATGGGTAGATAGGTAGGTACCTACGCCTACGTATAGTATACCTAAGCATTTTTCACTGTATCATAATATTTCTACCTACGTATAAACTGTTTGTTTTAAATCATGACAGTAGGTTTTTCTTAATTATTAATTAAATCTTTACAGTTAACATATCTTACACGTAAATTTATTCAATCGCCATTTTATGGTGCTGACATCTTTGTTTGAATTCATAACTAAACAACACAACCAACGTGGTTTTATGTCTTATTCAAGGACCTCCTTAAAAGCTTCTGAGTTCATATATTCCTTGGTATCTCAAATATCCGCATGTAAATTGCCTGTGATATCCGAATTTATGTCAAAAACGGCGCCAACGATACATTTTACGCGTGCTAAAAATATTTTACGTCTTTAATTATGCGCATGTCAATGATTATAAAGACATAAAGTCCAGTAAGGCATTGTTAATGGAAATATCAATGGCAATGATCATAAAATTCGTCGCAAAGTTGTACCTAACCAACAATGAGCATAATTCAACGTATAGATTGGGTGAGATGAGTTGACGACTAGGAAATTGATAAGAAATAATTCGAAAACAGAAAATTATAACGACTTCAAATGAGATGCTTTCAACAGCTTCATTGATGCGTTTCATAAACACATAGGATTATAGTACTAAATATTACTACTTATTCTGTGATTATACTATCACAAGTCACAACATTGCCTATCATAGATCTACACCTTTTATAGACATGGAAAACATTAATATTGTTAATCAGATTACAATAATCCCGACTGGGTCATTAATCAGCCAATAGTTAGTAAAGTATAGACTTATAAATCAAGCAGAGTGGTAATTGAAAACGTCTCTAATAGCCTATTAATTAGGATTAAGTGTAAGTTAACTAATAACCTGTCACGAGCGGCAATAAGAAGGTAAAAGTTGTTAAAATGCGTTAAAATTGTGGCCGGCGCTAAAGAAGACTTCATGCTAGATAGATTCCTTTTTTAATTTTCCGACTCTACTCTAAGCTAGAACTAACCGATACAAAGTCAAAAACTCAGAAGTAAATAAGACACTGGCATTGTTCGCACAACGAAGGAAAACAGCTTTATGGCTTCTGTAGGATGATCGTAAGCCAGGCTATATACCCTTTACGAAGATTGTACAGCCAAAAGTTATAACATACCTACTACATCGTCGGCTTCAACACATAAGGGCCTAACTGACAACATGTAAATTGTTCAGTAGACGCGTTTTTAGATGAAAAATAAGTTTGAAGTGTAAGAACTTTATGTTGTTTTAAATATGCACTAATCTTATTTTACTCATAGTTACAGTAGTCTATCTAGTTTATTTCGACACTATTAATTTTACGGTCATACTTTTATTTTGTATGGAATATTCATTTATGTATTTTTTGAACCCTGATTTGCAAGTTATGCCCTTATGTGTTGAAGCCGACGATGTAGTAGGTATGTTATAACTTTTGGCTGTACAATCTTCGTAAAGGGTATATAGCCTGGCTTACGATCATCCTACAGAAGCCATAAAGCTGTTTTCCTTCGTTGTGCGAACAATGCCAGTGTCTTATTTACTTCTGAGTTTTTGACTTTGTATCGGTTAGTTCTAGCTTAGAGTAGAGTCGGAAAATTAAAAAAGGAATCTATCTAGCATGAAGTCTTCTTTAGCGCCGGCCACAATTTTAACGCATTTTAACAACTTTTACCTTCTTATTGCCGCTCGTGACAGGTTATTAGTTAACTTACACTTAATCCTAATTAATAGGCTATTAGAGACGTTTTCAATTACCACTCTGCTTGATTTATAAGTCTATACTTTACTAACTATTGGCTGATTAATGACCCAGTCGGGATTATTGTAATCTGATTAACAATATTAATGTTTTCCATGTCTATAAAAGGTGTAGATCTATGATAGGCAATGTTGTGACTTGTGATAGTATAATCACAGAATAAGTAGTAATATTTAGTACTATAATCCTATGTGTTTATGAAACGCATCAATGAAGCTGTTGAAAGCATCTCATTTGAAGTCGTTATAATTTTCTGTTTTCGAATTATTTCTTATCAATTTCCTAGTCGTCAACTCATCTCACCCAATCTATACGTTGAATTATGCTCATTGTTGGTTAGGTACAACTTTGCGACGAATTTTATGATCATTGCCATTGATATTTCCATTAACAATGCCTTACTGGACTTTATGTCTTTATAATCATTGACATGCGCATAATTAAAGACGTAAAATATTTTTAGCACGCGTAAAATGTATCGTTGGCGCCGTTTTTGACATAAATTCGGATATCACAGGCAATTTACATGCGGATATTTGAGATACCAAGGAATATATGAACTCAGAAGCTTTTAAGGAGGTCCTTGAATAAGACATAAAACCACGTTGGTTGTGTTGTTTAGTTATGAATTCAAACAAAGATGTCAGCACCATAAAATGGCGATTGAATAAATTTACGTGTAAGATATGTTAACTGTAAAGATTTAATTAATAATTAAGAAAAACCTACTGTCATGATTTAAAACAAACAGTTTATACGTAGGTAGAAATATTATGATACAGTGAAAAATGCTTAGGTATACTATACGTAGGCGTAGGTACCTACCTATCTACCCATCTCAGGCAATGTCACGAATGCATGGCTATGCAAGTAATATGTGATGATTTTTTTATCATTACAGAATTTATTAAAAAAAATGGTTTACATCTTTTTAACAGTATATTATTACAAACAATCTTTTCATCTAATACTAAAGCTATTTTACACACAAATGAAATCACATTTACATAGTACTAGGCAGTCCCAGAAATGCGACCATACAGAATGGGCATACAAAGTTATGCATGTGCATAGGACATTACGATTTCACAAAATGATAAAATGCTAATGAGAAAACAACTGCACAGGTGAATGGTACAAATAAACTCGCAATCTCCGAGTATCATAAATTTTCTACTTAAATTGGACAAGTTAGTATTATAACTTGTTCAGATCTTTGAAGTAAAATAGCTAGGATTGAAAATGTTGATGTTTTATTTAAACAAGCAAGTCAAGACTACATTATAACTTGTAGATAAAGAGTAAATAAAGCGTAACTCTCTTATAAATAATCTCTATCCTCACCTGTGAGCATAGCGCTTCCATTTTGATATCTTAAGGTAATATTGGGTAGGTATAGAAGATTTGTAGGTACTTTTGTGTGTATTTTTGTAACGAATAAACTTAAAACTGGACCGATTTCAAAAATTCTTTCACCGCAGAAAGCTACGCGGGAAGGTACGTACAGAATTCCCACTGGAAAACTTATTTAGCAGGACAGGAAGCTAGTGTATGATATACTTATATATTTGCTCTTGTCTCTTCGTCTGCCTCTTGAACTAAACTGAGTTGTTGATGAAGCACGGGCACCCAGAAGCATCTAAACGATTGGAATACACAAAAAGCCGAAAGGATTCAGCAATCTGGTTAGTGCTCAAACCTGCCAGAATCTCATCTATAAATCGATTAATGCTGAAAGTAAAGGTCCAATGCGCACGGATGAGGATAGGATCTCATATCATCTTAAAATAAAGCAAGATGTTTTTTTTCTTGGATAAGATAAAGGCATGATTTTATGTATGTATGTATGTATGATTTTTTTCTTGCACCTTTACATTTAGCATAAGCTTAACACTTTATGTTCTTGTTATCGGCAACATTAAAAGGGTGCCGAGTAATTAGCCAGCTCTAGTTTATGCTTATTAAGTGCTTAAGATACTAACTTTACGTGTGCACTATGTAAACATATCATATTATAAATAGCCGTTTAGTCCGCGTTGGATTAAAAAATATCTGTATTTAATTATTTTTTTGTAGCCTGTATTGTGTCCCACTGCAGGGCAAAGGCCTCCCTCCCCTCTTTCACTCCACATATCTCGGTCTTGTGCTTTGAATGCCAGTTTGGAAGGAATGTCTGCAAGTCATCTCTCCATCTTCTACGTGGCCGGCCTCTACTTCGGCGACCATCATCTGGCACCCACTCTGTCGCTACTTTAGCCCACCTTTCGGGATGCATTCGACAGACATGTCCCGCCCGACTGGGACTTGGGAAGTGGGACTCCACTTCAGCCCAGCAGACTTTTTGCCAACGTCTATAATGCCGGTTTTGGAGAGGAGAGTTGTGTTCCTTACACGGTTAATTCTTTTTACTACCAGGATGCTGCACTCCATGGCACGTTGGCAAACCTTGAGTTTGGACTTTTGTGCCTCCTTCAAAGACCATGATTGTGCACCGTACGTTAGGACGGGCAAAATACACATGTCGACAAGTTTTCGCTTCAGTAAAGTTTATTAAACATAAACAGTACGTATATATCCAGAATCTCCACCTATGAAATTGACAATTTTCACCCAGCAAAAATGTGCTATTGCATTATACAGGGTGTAAAAAAAATACTGCGTTCCTTTAAACCACATGT